>JAWDEX010000016.1:9269121-9279536 GCA_035221805.1 Trichilia hirta
TCCATCTCTCTAAAAGGGATTTCGTCCAAAGCTTAGAAGAAGCAAAGAGGATGGTGTCAAGTGGAGAAAGCTCATACTTTTGAGCTTATTCTTCATCAAAAAGAAAGCACTCATTAATTCTTTCAAAAATCCTAAGGTAATTTGTTATTATTTTCATTGATTTTCATAGAATTAGCCTAGTGTTTTTAAGTTAAAAACTTACATTTAAAGCATGATTTTGACCATAGAACCTTCAAGGGTTTTAGGCAATATTAGGATTTTTTGAATTTGACCATCAATCGGGCAAAGATTTAGTTCCTTCAAGCTAAAAATGAACTCTTGGTAAGATTTTTTGTTAGTTTCAAGTTTAAATTTGCATTTTCATATAAGTAAAAAATTTAGGGTTTATTTGGTTTAGAAAATCTTAGAAATTTAGCATATATAGGGTCAAATTGGATATGTATTTGATGAGTAAACTTAGAAATCAGTGAGTAGGAGGGCAAAATAATTCAAAAATGGGTTTGAATGAAATTAGATGAAATTACTGTTCCTTTGACACTATTCATCATTATTGTTCATGTGAGTTTGTTTCTCTATTAAATTTAGTTTGAATTATAGTAATTATAAAGTTATTATTATACATGTGTGTTTTAGGCATCGAGAAATAAAATAACAAGATTGAAAGGTGCAAAAGGTAGGGGCAGTGTATACCCTCCCCATTATAGTGAATTGACCTTAATGTTTTTATTATTTTGAATCAAATCTTATATTTTAAATGCTATATAATGTTAAAACTATTTTATAAATATATGATTTGAGATTACATGAAAAGAATTGAATTTAATGTTATGGTGGAGGCCAAGAAGGTCTCCTTATTTGTAAATTTATCTGTGACTATTGATTTGAATTCATATTTGATCCTATCATTGTTTTTCGTGATATTTTAATGATTTTTATAATATATGACTTATGATTGGTATATATGTATGATCAGAGGCCAATGGTGATATTTTGATATTGCTATTTTTTTGTAAACTGAATTTTAGTATGATTGTAATATTGGATTATTGTTTTGACTCATGGTTGAGATTATGATAATTTTATAATCAGAGAACTAAGTTATTATTTAATTTATTTGATACATAATATAGGTCAAAGAGGCCTTGACTGTGAGAGCTAAAATTATAACTACAGATTAAGTAGCCTAGAGACGGACCTACAAAAAAGTTGTCTAGGTGAGTGTGCCATCAACGAGGCCAATATAAAAGAGGTGGTGACTCTATTTAGGATGAAGTAGATCACTGATGAGATTGTAGAGGTTAGTTATGTGAGTATTCACAAGTACTCTAGGTCAACATCAATGGTGGGTAGGAGTTTTAATAAAAATCATGCATCATAAATTTTATTGTACAAATTACACTTTTATCAAACAAGTATCATATGATTTATAATATAGATTACATTTTTGACTAACACTCATTATTTTAAATACATAAAAAATTCATAACAACTCGAGTTTGCTTGTGGTCAGAGTAATACCGAAAAGGTGACTTGTCCAATAATTTTATTGACTATTTTAAAAGTTTTACTTGATAATTTGACAATATTCTCATTATATTGTTTTCTAAATGTTTTATTATAATAACTTAATTATTTTGAATGTTTCATTTTGATTGATTTTCTTCTTATGTATGTTGAGATAGGTATATATTGGGTGTATTACTTATTTTTTGTCTATTCACGGAGTATACTCCCGTATACTCACCCCCTTACTCTTTAGTTTCAAGTGATCAAATGCCAAATAGATAGTACGTTAGTGGTTGTGATCGAAAGCAAATCTTAGAAATATCAATATTTATCGAGGTTATGACTAGTATCTAGAAAAAATTATCCACTGAGAATATTTTGTAAATAATTTTATGATATGAAAAATTAATATGTTTAGATTATATAATTTAAATATTTGTAAACCATTTTATATATTATTATTTTGAAATAATCTTTATTAAATTTATGATTGGTATGAGATAAAATTATTGTATATTTATTTGTTTTGACTTATAATTTTTAAAGATCCTAGAGAGACCAGTATGATTTATATTTATAAGATTATTAAGAAAATGTTTAAAAGTATATATTTGTGACTATACAGATAACAAGTACTTGAATAGTCTTACAGGCCCCTAGATATATTCAGGATTAGGGTATGTCTCAAGGGTCTATAGCGGTTATCACATATAGACTCCACAGGCAAAGGCGTGACAAAACATAATATTTATGCTTATTTTTCAATATGGCTAAATATATTAAGGCTTTATACATGATCAACACAATTTCATCGTATGAAATTAACATCAAACCATGATTTTATAACATGTAAACACATAAAAATGAAATAATTATACATTGTACTTGTAAACATCATCATGCCGATTATATTTATGTTCATTATGTTCATTTCATTTCAATAAATGAAATTTATGTATCTATAGGCATGTAATCAACACATAATTTAATTAATCTCATCAAGACACCAAGAGAACAAACTATTTATCATCTTCTCCATGAATACCTAAATCTTTTATAAACCCTAATTTTTCTATATTTATACCCTAATTTCGATCTCTAAATCCAACCATCACAATGTCAAATTAAGCATATCAAGTATGTTATCAACACAATCAAAGAGCTCTGATACTATTTTGAAGGTTGATTAGGTGAATAATATATAATTAAGATTTATAAAACATAACATGCACTTTAGAATTTTAATTCATAAATTAATCAAATTAACTTGAAATTAAACTAACCTTTAACTTGATGAATATGTATTTAACCTCAAAAGCATGAAATCTCCAAGAATTAAAACACCTTATGTTGTCTCTTGCCTTGGCCAAATTAGAAAGAAAGAAAGGAGAGCTTTTAAACTTTACCAATTTTCATGAAATTAGATTAATTCATAAAAATAACCATTGACCCCTATTTATAATATTTGCACAATTTACTTAAATGTCATTGGCCTTTTAATCAATAACAGATAAGTCCCAAGACTTGTTCAATAAGCTTTGTAATAATAAAATAAAAATGACAAATTTGCTTTTATTAAATATTTTAATAACAAATATATCCTGAACTAGTCAAACTTGCTTTGACCAAATTTTTTTTAATTTCATTTTTATTTCTAAATATTAATAAAAATTAAAATTTACTCTAAGTTATATTCAGGCTAATTTATAAAACTTTCAATTTTGTTAAACTATTTAACATGTAAGTCATTTATACTTTTTAGTCTAATAGTATCTCTAAGAGTGTTAACCCTCTTGTAGATAATATTTATTCTCTCTAAAAGTAAGAATAAGCATAAGCTATAGTGCTAGCCATAAGCTGAAATGAGTCTAATCTAACTCGTTTCAAATTATTTTGATAGTTAACGACTATAGTTAATGTCTAATAATAAGATATAATCTCTAAATTATAATAAAAAAAATTATTGAATCCTTTATATCCAATTGTATATTCTGTATGGCTAAATTTTCTTTATTTGTCTAATTTCAATTAAGTTATGGCTCACGAATATCAAAACTTTGAACTTAGTTATATGCCGACTAAAAGCTACCATGCATTAAACTCGTTATCATGAAACTTTTGTGTAGCTTATGATTTGCTCTAACCAAAGATTTCGGTTTTAGGTGCTATCCAATCTCTGATCGAAAACTCAAACTTGGATCAAATTAATAGAATCTCAAAATCTTTTATATTGAGCTAATAAATCTTGTTTTGACAATAATTCGCATTTTAATATAAGCAATACATAACAAAACTTGCTTCTACGTACAAAATATTATTAGTCTCGTATTTATATATTATATGAATTATACGCATCTATATTGAATAATGATTATAACGTCTCAGGTCTAAGGAATACTTCTCATACCAATACAATCGTATGACAAATTATTAATAACATATTTTTATGTAATTCATCGTAATTTTGGTCACGTTCAAAAAATAATTCTCTAATTATGAATTTACAAAAATGTCTTAATGACATAACTATTATATTAGTCGCACTAATATCCTCATATAATATTTATCAGAGATATTTAATATACCTACTATGTAATATCGATGTCCAATCGATATTACTTTTATTAAAAATAATTTAAATAATTAAATTATTAGAGATATTTATATGTATACTATATTATTAATACGATTAAATAAAAAAATAATATATACACATGAATAAAAAATAATATTTTTATTAATAAATATATACATAATATATTATATACATTAATTTAATGTAAAATATTTAAAATTAATAATATTAATAATTTTAAGGTGTGTAATACTAATATATAATAATATGTTTATTAAACTGTGTGCTTGGATGATGTCTTTAGAACACACTTTTTTTTTTCATTTTTTTTTTTCAGTTGTGCTTAATTTAATTTTTATGAAGTATTGGTTTGATGGTCAACGTCTCAGAATTCCCATGTTAGGTTACTTCAGACTTACGCGAAGCGATATTTTTTCTGGCTTCCTAATTTGACAGCACATCATCTTTACTCTTAGGCCCTATCCATTTCCAACAATTTCATTTTTTTTCTTAATTTTTTTTTTTTTTAATGATACATGATAAAGAAATTTTTGTATATATTTTAAAGTTTAAAAATAAAATGGAGCAATAGATTTTTTTTTTTTTTTTCTGTATCAAATATAACTGAATGACTAATTAAGGATATAAGTAACATAATCCTTCTCATTATTGCATAAGTGCATGCAGATATAATGCATGAATATTTTTGACTCGTACATACGTTAAGGATTTTGTAAGCTCATGCGCACTGATTCCATGAATGCTCCACTATTTTATTTTGCCATGCATAAAACAAATCCATTTTTCAATTAAAATGTATGACCATTTACATATATACTATAAAATTCGAATTTTAATACTAAACGATGCTGTATAATTCTAAAAGAAAATTCAACTAAAACTGAGAAAAATATTTTAATCCTTACAGATTCAATGTTTTTTTTTTTTAGGTCTCTCAATTCCTTTGCTCTTCGATATCACGCTGACAAATTCACATGCAAATTGAATTCATTTTTCCCACCCAAGACCTCTCTCTTTATCCCTATTTATATTCATCAACAAAACCCTCCAAGAAAAATGTCTAAAAACCTTGGAAAATATTCCTTCATCTCTGCAATCCTCCTCCTCTCAACCATTTCAACACAAACATTCCCTTCACCGGGAGGTTTTGTTCAAACTAGAGTCACACAATTTGTCCTCAATTGCTCCCCATCTCTCTTCAATGGCTTTAACTCTTACTGGATGATGATTGTGGCGTCGAGGCCAAATGAACGGTTTAAAGTCTCCGACGTCTTCAGCCAGACAACAGAGCGTCTGCCGACCATAGGCTTTCAGTGATGGAGGTTTAGAGGCTCTATAGACATCCAGGAGTTTGAATGAAGCTGATTTTCAGGTTTACATTTACTTCCTTTCCATGTCTTTCAATTATGTGGTACATTTTCTTTTTAATCAAATTTCGACATAAGGAAGGAGATTTTATTAAATAAAAGAGAAAAATAAGCCTAATAGTCAGAGAAAATTTTGTTGCACGCATCCATTTTTAGTCATATTGCAACAAGAAATTGACAAATTTGAACAATTTTCAGGACTTGATTTTGCGATTTTAGAAGCAAGAAAACATGGAATCCTATTGACTTTGAGCAAGAATTACCATGATTTCGGAGGATGACCACAGTATGTAAATTGGGCTAAAGCTGCCGGTGCATTAGTTAACAATGATGATGATTTTTACAGGAATGAAATTGTGAAAGGATATTATAAGAATGATGTCAAGGTCAAAATGATAAAACGAACAAAATGGAAGTGATTTTATTTGCTAATAAAGTGCTTAGGGAAACATATTTTCATTTTTCATTTTTTGTTTTTTGGCAGAAAGTTCTCACAACGATCAATACAATTACAAATACTGCATACAAAGATGATCCGACCATCGTGGCTTGGGAACTGATAAATGAACCCCGATGCCAATCTGATTACTCCGAAAGACCTTGAATGTTAGTTTTCACTGCCCAAAGAATAGATTTAGCTTAAGTGGGGCGGTCCTAATTCTCCAATTCAATAAAATCATACCACTGTTTTAAATAATTTGATGTCGGTTCTGCTTAAGACCAAAAGAAACTTGTTGCATTCACTCATTGATAAATAAGTATATATATATTTTATGTTTTTTGTCTTGTTTTGTTTACAGGGTTGGGTTCAAGAGATGGCATCCTATGTTTAAATCCATTGACAGTAAACATTTGTTGACGATTGGGATGGAAGGTTTCTATGGAGACTCAATTCCTGACAGAAAGCAATTTCATCCTTGTTACCAAGTTGGCACTGATTTCATTAGCAGTCACTAGATAAATGAGATTGATTTTGCAATACATTCATGCCCATATCAATGGTAAAAAGAAAAGACATATCAAACATGTTTCTGAATGCGGAAAAAGGCCGAATACAAACTGAGGAGTTATATTATCCTGAAGCTGAAACTCAATTTTTCTTACTTCTAAACTGGTTACCTGGGCAGAACGGTACTGTTCGAACGCAATTTATTCAGAGATGGTTGACTAGTCATTGGACAGATTCAAGAACAATTCTGAAGAAACCATTGATTTTCTCGGAGTTCGGAAAATCGAGCAAAGATTCTGGATTCACTATCAACGCAAGCGATTCATTCTTTAATACAACTTACGCGGACATCTGTAACTTAGCCAGAAATGGAGGAACAATTGGGGGTGCATTGGTTTGGCAGATTTTGGCTTAAGGAATGCAATCAAATAAAGTGACCTCTCTTGCCCATTAGGCAGAAGATTAGGGCACAATTTTAAGGCCTAAAAACGTAATTAAATCCGAGAATACATAGTTTTAGGATAAGTCAGAGACAGTTCTTAATATTTGTCGAAAGTATTTAAGAGAGGAGACGTTCTTTCTCCTTCCAAAATACGTCGAAGTATTTAATTAGCAATAAGATTTTTGGGATTAAAGTAGGAATCTTGAGATCATTTTTGAAAGGCAGAACAATAATGTATTTTGTTTTCTGCACTTTTTTTATGCTACTGCTATGGGTAAAGTCCACAATTCTCTTCGCTTAGCCATATGATATTTGCTGAATGATTTACTCTGTTATCATAGCAGAAAATTAAGTTTTAACCACCAAATGAAGATAACTTTGGAAAGAAAAGGTTCAAGACACAGAGGAAAATCCCACGTCTAAAAATCAATCAAATTCCATAGAATATCAAAAAAATAAAAAATACCAATCATTTGGTTGATGGAACATAATCTGTGATCAAATACAACCCGATCTCGAATGAAATTACAAATCCTTTGACAGAATCCACCTTCGCAATTCAACTTAGTACCGAATTATCAGGTTACTTTCCATTTTCAGATCAACATCAACAAGCAGCAAAATATGACAACAAAATTCTCAGAATTCTACATTTGAAAAAAAAAAAGAAAAGAAAAGAAAATACAAGACATTTCAAATTTCTCTTCCATGCTTTCATCGATAGCAGTATACGGGACGAGTATCCATAATGCTAGTTATCAAGCTAATTCCAATAAATATGACAATAGCAGTGAATTAATTGCGTACAAAAACAATTTGAACAAGCAATAGCAAAGATATCCATGACAACAATTCCACCTATTTGGCCACTAAAATATGTTTCTAAAAGCACCTGCCCAATTACTTCAAGATCACTGTTAAATGTATCAAAAGCCAAATACAAATAGATAGTAAAATCATCACAATTTCCTTTACAATCTTGTCAACAAATCAAGGACTTCAAAAATTTAGGCAGAAACTCAAATATTTCATTTTCATTTATTGTTTTTCCAAATTCAGTATCAGGACCCGCTTTAAAGAATATAATATCCAGGGAAAGGCATTTCCAACATTCGTATGTCAAGTAGCTGAACATGTGACAAAAGAAAAAAGTCTGGCACAAACCATAATAAACTACATACAACTCACAACAGATTGAACTATACAACATACCATGCCGTCCTGAGTGCCATTGCAACCCCATGTCCAGGATACTAGATCATACTGTATCGTGAACACATGTACAAGAACCTGGTCATCTCTGTACGATGTGCGGTGGTGACTCTACATGAGAACTTCCGAAACTTCTTCTGATTCATCAGTTTTGAGATGCAAAAATGGTAAAATTCCTCACCTTACAGCAAATCCAAAAGTGGCGGTTGTTCTGATGATGGTTTGACATGGCTAGGTTGTGGGGTTGGATTGGTGCACCCCCTCCCTCTTCCTCTTCCTCTACCAATGGCAGTCAAAGGTGGAGGAGCAAGTCTCGGTGCAGTTTGTTCTGTTTCGCTAGAACCAAATATTGATCCAAGATCAACTGATTTCTTATCAATATTTTGATTCTGATTATGTTTCAAGTACCCAATGGAGTTCAGGTTATTTACACCAACACTATTCAAACTGCTGGTATTCAAAGTTGAACCACGATTGTTGGATGCCCAACTCTTACTGCCATTGGTTTGGAAGTTCATATTGTTTGATGTATTTGTTAACAAACTGGAACTAGAATTATTTGTCATTGGTCCAATATTGCCATTGCTAGGAGGTCCTGAACCACTTGAAGCCCTACTATTCCGTGGAGGCCAGTCAGCAAATGGATCTATATCATCAAAAGTTGAAGTGGAAGACACTCCAACACTTGGTTGCCACTTTTCAACATCACGTGAGTGAGAGTTTGTGACTGAAGATGCCCTAGGAGGCCATTCAACATCAACTGCAGGACAAGATTCGATAGTTTGTTGACTAGATACAGCAGGTATCATGGACTGTTGCAATTGTGCAGGCGTGATATGAATGGGTTGATTACTGGAAACAGTTTTACTGGATGTGGTGTTACTAATAGAAGACTGGTAGGAATTGGCAGATCCCTTGGTGATAGGACCCCAATCTTCATCCCATGACGAACTGCCCTTGGCTGTAGAAGGAACAGTCCCACTTGCTCTGCCCAAGGCCTGAGATTGAAGTCCATTGGGAAAGATAGTCGGTTTTACATCCGAAATTCCAGTATCAGTTACGATAACTCCACGTTTTTCTTCAATCTTCCTGTAAAACGCAATGATTGATAAGAATGAAAACTAACTAGTGATTTTACTAGTCAGCATAAATTCACAACAGAAACAGTAAGGGGGAAGCACAGATATCATAGGATTCAACAGGTGCACATATGGCTGTGGTACCTGAGAATATCTTTGACAAAGAGCATATACTTGGCAAACTGCTGAACATTCAATTGTTGAGCAGTGAGAAGAGGTGTGAGTAGTGGAAGGACATGTTCCGTGGCAAATTCAACTCCATACTGAACAAAATGAATTAAAAAGGATAATAAGATGAAATTTCAAATAAATTCCCCAACATACCACACTAACGTAGAAAGCTCAAGCAGATGAAAATGCCCAATTGTCTCTTACCTGCTTCAGAATTGAGTTTGCGACTCCAAGGGTACACATAAGGGTAGGAGCAGAACGGTCAACTGCAGTACAACATTGAATTGTTTGCAAAATGTCCAGAACAGCTCGTTTATCAAGTGTGTGAACCAGATCTCCTAAGCATAACAAAGCATTGACACGAACCTGCCAACAAAAATAAACCCGACAATTCAGATTGTAATTCTCTCTCTAGAAAAACAAATATAGTAAATTCCGAAAATAGAGCCCCGTTATGCAGAGGCATTTTGCACTGCTTACAAGACTTTGTAAAACGAGCAGGGCCCCTGCTGTTGATATACATATCTGCTTTAATATTATCATATTATAACAAGGAATACTAACAAAAAATTTATTTTGAATTATTTTCCAATAAGAAACAGGCTAAATTTCACCAATCATGGAAAAAAAATTACAAACAATGTTGACAATGGGTTTTGGTAATCCAAAAACTAGTCATGTGTTATTTACAAGCTAAGATACATCTATAAGTCTTTATTTAGTAACTATGAAGAGGTTTTTTTTTTTTTTTTCTTGTTCCTCCTACTTCTCAAAAATCTTCCCCAGGACTCATCCAAAGCTATTATGTCATCAAGCTTGAATGGTAGCACAGAGCTCTCATTGAGGTACAAAGACGGATGCCACACATAATCTGAGTGGGCACTACTTGATCACAGAAGACATGAACCCACAGTTCTCATAGTAATCCAACTAAGACATTATAAAAGCACAAATGACTTCCCGACAGGAGATACTTGCATGACTTTTTAACAATCAGCTTATATAAGATTCTTCAAAATGGTAAATCAGTTATCCTCAAAGAAATCAGCAGATTTGATAGAAAGGCATCATAACAATAAATATAAAAATAAAA
>JAWDEX010000016.1:9286581-9302677 GCA_035221805.1 Trichilia hirta
CCTTAATTTCAGCTAAACTATCTATGACATAACAAAATATAATCACTAAGATCTAGTGGTGGGAGATCCATGACTTTGTCATAACTGAGAATCATAAGGTGAATCATTGAATACCAAGAAAAAAGGCATGTAACACTAATATCATTGCAATATTTAGATCAATGATCGAACGATAGCCCTTAAAAGAGTGGCAACAACATTTCCAATCAAACTGAACGAGCTTCATGTCCTTCCACATAAATAAGAAGACAATAGTAGCTCATATGCAATAATCTTCTAATACAAAGTGGTACAGATTTCTGTTTTTATACTCTTCCAAATTTGCAAAGCTACAAAGTAAAGATATTATTAAGAATGAGGAAATATTTTTACACAGCCCGAGGTTTTCACATAAATCTGATCATGAAAGGGATCATCTTACCCTATGTAATTTGGCTACCTTTTACCCTATGCTATTTGATAATCCATTTCTTATATATTATCTATGATGTAATTACTCTTTAAGCTCAAAAGCAATTATTCAATCCTCAATTTATTGAAATAAAAGAGTTGAAGAAATAGTTACTGAGTCAAAAGCTCACATTATACCTGTAAAATCCAATGCTGTAGGCCTCAAAGATTCGTTTGCTGAAAGCATCCTTTGCAAGTAAGGAACTAAGTCTGCTGGGATAGATGAGAAAGCTTCACTGGATAAATAATTCAAGGTATTCAAATACTGCAGGAAAAAGTTAGTGAACAATAATTAAAAATTGGCAAACATAAAATAAATAAGAAAGACCAACTCCAACTAAAAATACACTGATTTAATAAAGACAAATATCCAGTAATAAGAAACTCACAAAATATTAATATTACAAAATGATTTTATTAATATCTACATTAACCATCATCTAAAAATGTCACAAATTGTGTAACAAAAAGAACTGCTCACTGTGTATATGTGTGAAAGAGGTAAAAAAGTACCATCTTGACATTGTTGTGGCAATCAAACAAAGGCTTGCGAGCAACCAAGTGATAGGCAAGGCATCCAAAACTGAATATATCAGAAGAGCATCCAGCTGAAGAAGTCTTGCTGTGAACAAGCTCAGGTGCAGTGTAGTTGAGCGATGGCTGAAGGGGTAGAATAGAATTCTCAACATCATATTCCTGTTAATTCATATAATATCAGCAATATTTAACATTAAATAGAGAAATCCAGCAAAGAAGTAATGTAAGAGACTTGTAACAAAAGCAGCATTAATGTCAAGAAAGTAGGTATTCATACACCCAAAAACAATAATCAGTGAGCAACAATCAAAATAGAAAACCATATGAAAATAAAATGAGTAAAAAACATTGTAGTCTACCAGGAAGAAAGTCAAAGAAACAATATTATACATGATCAAGAACAATGCTTCTCAAACCATGCCTTTATTCCTAATCTAACTGAATTTTTACTTACAGCATAATGGAAGGCCTGCGCCAAATTGCTCATAGCTTGATCTGTTGAGATTGCAAAACCAAATCCACCAAGTTTCCAAGCCCCATTAGAAGTAATCAGGATATTCTGCAGAAGATAAAATCTGTCAGCAGATATGCATATCCACCATCTCAGTATGTCTTAGTTATCAGTATGCAAGATTTAGCATTATTATCTAGTAATTACCAAAAGATTAATCTGTGAGCCATATCCCAAAAATTGCATGAGTATCAAACCCTCTAAGATCTATTAACACCATCCCACCATTAAAATTGTCACTGACCCGGCCAAGAACTCCATAATCACCATTCCAATGCCATAACTCAAGACAATCATAATCACATAATCATCAGCAATATTCCTACTAAAATAAATCCTGACATCATCACAACCACGGCTGAGGTCATTGTTATAGCCATCACTTCACAACTGCCATTACTACCACACCTCTACTCACCTCCAACACTACAATCAAAACTATACAGCTACAATCAACGCTAAACCATAACTAAATCACCACAATCAATGCTTTTGTAGCCATCACCGGCAGCACCTCCCAACGTTTATTACAGCAGTCATCACCACAAACCGCAATTAGCACTGGTTCCCATTATAATTACTTTTTTATATGATAAAAAATAGAAATTGAATCAAAATATAATGGAGATACAGGTTATGAGGGTAGCATCCAATTTTATATTCAACACCAAAAAGATAGTGTTTAGTTTTAATTTTTATAGTATGGCCAAAAAATCAATGGAGGCCTCTGATTCCAAATTCTTAACATAATGAATGATAAAAAGTTGAGATAGATAATCAAGAGAACGTTTACAGAATGTTATTATTTCTGCAGAATAACTCGGCTTAAAAATTATGAAATCATGTGTAAGATGGAGCAATAACCTCAGGTGATATAGCCCGATGAATGAGACGTGCATTGCTATGGAGAAACTCCAACGACTCCGCAATCTGGAGTAGACCATGCTTCATCTCCAACAAACTCATTTCCTGCAAATCAAACATTGTAAGAAATGTACCCACCCATCACATATATACAAATCAACTACAATGCTAGCAATTATGAACACTGATGAAGCCACTGCCCATACTAGACATAATTAGTGAAATTAAAATCACTAAAAGTTCTAATTTTTTTCGTCCCAACAGTTATTTCGTCCCCAAAAACCAAAACATTACAACGGAATAATCACAAAATCCAATTCAGACAAAATGGCATCGTACCAATCCATTAAGCTCCCTAGGAACTTTCGAAACATTTTCAAAATCCCCCAACACATTAGCCACCGAAGCAAACAGCGGCTCCGTCACCATCGCCATTGCATTCTTATTCTCATCCATCGCCTGCACCACGTGTACGACTCCCGGATGCCTCAACCTGATCAACTTCCCAGCGTCCGCACGTAACAGATCCAAAAACGCATCTTCCGCCGCCTTCGACAATCCCGCACGAGTCCTGGCCTCCGTCAACGCCCGTTTATCCAACACCCAAACGCACACCATCGGATACTGCTGCTGGTGCGTTCCGTCACGCGATCGCCCCGCAAACAGTTTCCACGCTAGTCCCGGCCCAGTCGAGCCGATCTGATCGAGGAGCTCATAATCTTGTAACGGTTTGGGCCCTGTAACCTCCTGAACCGTTGTTTGTACGGTTTTCTCGATGACTGCAGCGGTTTTTGCTATGGCTTGGGTTAGGGTTCTCATATTGAGAGACATTCTGATTTAATTAAAAAATTATGCTAATCAAAATTAAATTTTTTGTATTAATTTTCGGGAAGCAGGGAACTCGGGAATCAAATCGGAGAAGAAGTTGCTCCTCTTACTTCTTCTCCTCTTGAGTTTCGTCAAGCTTTCTTCGCCTTCCTCCGTGTTGAGATTTTTTTTTTTTAAATTGTTTTATTTGAAAAATAAAAATATAAAATATTCTCTCAGTAAAATTCGTCCTCGTCAGCTAGACAACGGTTGGGCCATAGCTGATGATATAAGCAGAGATTGGAACTATTTGTATATAAGTAAAACCCTAAGGGTCTCAATGAAATTTAATTCAATTTATTTTTAAAAAATTGAGAGTAAAAAGACTAAATTGTATTTTGTTATATATTTAAATACCTAATTTATTTTTTTTCCAAATCTATAATATCATTTAATCTTTATTACGCATGGTTTTATTTATAAAATCATTAAAAATCTGTTTTCAATTTCTTTTGCCAAAGTAATAAATGCATTGATCAATTTCAATTTTAGAGTATGTTTGATATTGAAAATATTTTAAGTTTAAATTAAAATAAAATAAAATTATTTGAGTTTAAAGTCAAATATAAACACAACAGTCCAAATCACACTGTCAATTTTTAACGGATACCAACTAGACTCAAAGTTAGTCATCAGTCTATAATCCAAGTACATTTTGATTTTCAACCAGTTGTATGGGAGGTATTGTTTACGGATGCTTACCATGTTTCAGAAGATGCTCAAGAATTAAAGGATAAGACAGAGATCACTAGTGGTTGAGAATCTTCCCGGTTGATGGATAGAAACAGCAACACAAAGAGCTAGTCCCCTGCATGAATTAGTGGGGGTAGCAATATTGTCATTACAGAGCTTGTGCTCTTAAAGATGAACCATTCTAGAACTCAACCCGAGGCAACAATGTTGAACTCAGGGAATGTAACTCCAGGTTTAAGTCCTTATAGAACAAAATTATGTCAATCAATGTTCAACAACAATGGGAACAGAGAGAGGAATTGATACCTTCCGTTGGCTTTATTTAACTCAGGTAAGTCATTTTGTGAGAACCCATTCATGGAGCGATTTCAACTTAATTTCATCCAAGAATGACAACAACCCGTTTACTCTGCAATTGTTTCTTGTAATGCTGATTCGAGTATGAACACTTTCATACATGTTTCTTCCAACAAAAATTGTGAAATGTAGCATTTGCAAATGAAGTTTGTACCTTCAAATTGAGAGGAGAGTCTACCGTAAATGAACCTAGCAATTAATGACTCAGCATTGGCATAATCCAAAGTGCTTTACAAGCACTGCTAAGCTCTGCTACTTCTCAATGGCTCTTGACTCAAGTAATTCTAGCTTTTTACCAATAGTCATAGCAGGAGCACATTCTATCTTTGAAATGGTGAAAGCGGTTTGAGTCCCTCATAATAATTTCATTTCCAAGAAGTTCTGATGCCAGCTTCATGAAGTTATGGCAATCAACACAAATACGGATATTCTTCATAATTCTTATAGGGCAGCTTTTGCTGAACAAATTACCTTGATTCATTAAGGAGAAAACCAATGCCAATTTCTCGCTATGCTGGTACAATTGCTCCTCTTTGTGCTCGTCTTCTACATCATGCAAAGCCAAACTTGTCTCTGGTACATAACCAATTTCCTTCAACCGCCCAATCAGCTCTTCAAGCTTTGTAAATATGGCCTCTCTCTGTGGATGATGTTTGCCTCCAGAGGAAAACTCATGAACTTGATTGTCAATCTCAATCCAGCTTAAACCAGGTTCCTTTCTAACTCTAGATCCCTTCATTTCTCTCCTAATTACCCCTGCTTTATTGAATCTGCCACTTAGACAATATATGTTTGACATTTGGACATAACCTAATGAATCTCCAGGCTCCAACTCCTTCAATTTTGATGCTGCTAACTCAGCAAACTGAGTTTCACCATGCTTTCTACATGAACCAAGCAGTGCACTCCAAATCACAGAATCAGGCTCCATTGGCATTTCAGTTATAAGTTTCTTAGCCTCAAAAATAAGCCCACATCGCCCAAGCAAGTCCACCATGCAGGCGTAATGATCTAGTTGAGGAGTGACACCGTAATTCTCAAGCATGCAGTGAAAGATTTTATTTCCTTCTTCCACCAGGCCAGCATGACTGCAAGCAGAGAGTAGAGCAACAAAGGTAGCAGAATCAGGTTGGACACTCATGTTTGAAAACAGCTTGAAGGCTTCTTTAGCTTGTCCATGCAAAGAATAAGCCTTAAGCATAGAATTCCAAGAAACCGAATCAGGAAACCCCATTCTATTAAAAACTTGCTTGGACAAAGCAAAACACCCGCACCTTGCATATGCATGGATTAAAGCATTTGCAACCACCGTTTCACTCTCAAACCCATACTTAATTACCAGTGAATGAACTGCCAAAGCATGTCGCTCAGTCACGAGGCCCGCACAAGCCTTCAATACAATTGAAAAAGTACACCAGTCTGGAGCTACACCCTCTAGACACAACTGACGGAAGAGGAAGAGAGCTTCTACCGGTTCACATTCAGCAAATGCTGTTATCATTCCAGTCCATAAAACAATGTCCCGTGAATTACCCGTCTCCAAAAAAAGCTTGTAACAATCGGCAACTTCCCCCTGAAAATCTGAAATAGCTTTCACCAATGCAGTGATCACCTTAATTTCTGAGATAAACCCAGTTTTGATGCTCAGACAGTGCAACTGAAAACAAAACTTGAGGCCAAGATTAACATCCAAGTCATGGCAACCACTCAAGGAAGTCAAAACACTAAGAAGTGTAGCACGATCAATCCCAAATCCCTCATGCTGCATTCTGGCAAAATGATTGATAGCTTGCGCCTCAAGCTTAGAAAACTGAAAAGCTGAAATCATTGAGTTCCAAGAAATCACATTCCTAAATTCCATGTTCTCAAACACCTTCCAAGCTTCACCATAATAACTCTTACTATACATATTGATTAGAGCATTAGCTACATAAACATGAGCATCAATCGACATCTTCAACGCAAGAGCATGCGCTTGCTTCCCATTCACGTAATCACACGAAATAAGCACACTCGCAAATGTAAACTCATTAGGACGGTAATACTTCAACATGCTAGAAAAAAGACGAAAACACTTTTCTGCATGCCGGTATTGAGCATAACCCGAAATGAGTGCAGTCCAAGAAACAATATTTCTCTTAGGCATTTCCTTGAACAGGTCGCGGGCGTAATCCAGATACCCAAATTTACAGTACATGTTAATGAGATGATTCGTAACAAATAGGTCTTGTTGATCATCAGAACAATTGCTCATCATATGTTTGTGTAAATGCAACCCTTGTTCAATATTCCCGCGAAGGGAACACGCGTGGAATAGAGCAGCATACATTTGTTGAGAGCGGAGAAACGGCGGCGAGTTGAAGAACAGTGAAAGAGCATCTGTCAGTTGGCCACGAGTGGAGAGCACGCGCACCTTTTCCAGAATGTCTTTGGCTTCGAGAGTGCTACTGGAGGTTGGCAATAGATTATCGTGAGTGAAGTTTCGGAAGGAGATGTAACACGCGCGTTTGGTAGGAGGTGACATCATACTCTGTTGTGTGGTATTACAGTAAATAACTAGTCGGAGGCTCTAGTAATGCAATTACGTCCCCTTGCTCTTTGGGTCGCATGTTTCCCGTCCAACTGAGGCGCTAGACATATTATTATTATTATTATTATTATTATTATTATTATTATTATTATTATTCCTTTTTTTGTTTTCAATTGAATATTAAGTACCTCCAATGACTCGAGTATTCAATTTTGAGTCAACAATTTATTTATTTATTAATTTTATTACTATAATCGTTTCAAAATTAATTTTAACAAAATTAAAAAACACAGCACTTCAATCTCTAACATAGGTCTACTCTCAATATGGTAAATCATAAATTGCCCTTTAAACATCCATTCAGAAAAATACCACAAATTATGAATAAAATACCAACAATAACATTTCCTGTGAAAGATTTGCAGACTGAATATCATAGTGTAGAAATGTATTAATTACTTCTTTTAATTAACGAGTTCAGGTACAGTTTCTTTTTCAACCTCTGAATCATTTATCTGCCTGTGTTAATAAGAACATCAAACTTACAAATATTTCAAGACCAAAATTCCTCAAAATTTTTCCCTCAAGGGTGTAAACCACTACTAGACAGAAAAAACTAACCCATTTCGTAAAGGGCGCAGAAGCTTGCAGTTGATCAAACCTGTGATGTAACCCAACCTACTGAGCTATTTTCTTTTTATGTCTTCACCAATTGATTTAGGCCATCATCAGTGTTTGTATCCTCAACCATTGGAGTGCCTGACAGAACTCATGTTTGCTTCTGACATATAGGTTTCTGTTTGTTCAGACATTCTTCTTCTCCAAATTTGCGGCAGCCGGACGTTGTCGTTTCCTGCAAGAGGGAATTCTACCCGGGAATGCCCACCTCAAAAACCGCTCCCACGAGTAGCAACTCAAAAACATGAGACAAGCCCAGATCAACAGTTTATCCCTCAATCCTGGAGGCATAGGCACCAACTTCAGCCAGTCATTCAAGTTCCGGAATAGATCAGAAGTGATGACAGTGAAAAAACCAATAGCAGCCACGAGGGCATACAAAAATGGTTTGTTTTCAGAAATGCCCTGGTTAAAAGGATGGCCCATGTAGTTTACAGCAAACGTTGCCACCTGTATCATCATGTTCACCATGTATGAAACGGTGTTCACCAAGTTGGGATGAAATTCTGAGTCCGGCTCAATGCATTCCTCTGGCATGTATTTCTCTGCTTCTCTTACTGAAGATATCAGGTAAAGCAAGTGGATTGCAAATTGTCCCATGAGAGAAAGGAAGACATATGAGCAGAAAATATTAGGGTGGGGCCGAGCAGCTGACAGGGTGGGAAGTGGGCGGGCATGTGAGATAAATAGGAAAAAGGCAGCTGTAAATACACCGCTGATTGTAGCTTGGACATCCCCAAGCTTGACACCATCCAAATACATGACACTCAACACATACGCTGTCGCAAGGCAGTTAAGTCCAAGTATTTTGAACATCTGTAGGGTGGTCACTAGAGTACTACGACCCTGACGAATTATGTCCGTAGTCGGAGCAACTGATGCATGCTTCGCTGTGAATGGCGATGCCATAGAGGCATCCCCAAGCTTGACCATGGGAGCAGAACGGCCATCACCCTCCTCATTCAGTTCATCCATAAGCTTCTTCAGCTTCTCTCGTTGCATCTCGGCAGCTGTGAGATGACGGTTACCGGCTGTCCGGCTGGTAGAATCTGATCTTGCAGAAGCTTTGCCCTTAGAAGTGCCTTCACCATTAGGACTGAGAGCTTTTCCAGCTGCTTCTGATGCAGGTTTAGATTTCTTTGACTTCATTGACTTTGTATTTGCCTCTTTAGAAGCTTCTGATGAAGTGTTTCCACTTGGGGTTGGAGGCACAGCATTCAACAGAGCAACTCCCACATGTGCCTGAAACAAAAAGTACCGCACGTCAATTACTGCTCCCTCCTATTTAGGCAAGGCAAAAAGACAGTAAACAAAATTTTTAAATCATCACAACTTACATAAAAAAAAAAAATCCAGATATGCGACCAAATTTTTTGCCATATAGGAAACAGTGAAATCTTTATAAATGATCTACAGAATTTAAATCATCACAACTTCAAAAAAAGAAGGGATATGCAACCACATTTTTTGCCAGATAGGAAACAGTGAAATCTTTACAAAATGATCTGCAGAATTCATAATCACTGTAACTCTTAAAATCCATAGCAGTGAACACTTGAACTTCAATTTTGGCAGAACCAATGACAGAGATCAAATGATGCAGTAAACATGGAGTATCAAATCCAACAGTACCTGCTTCAGAGCTCCAACATCATTGGTGCCATCCCCACACATTAACGTCATCCTCCCTGCTGCTTTGAAGGTGGTCAAGATTAGTTCTTTTTGCTCAGGTGCGACTCTTGCAAAGACCTGATATGATCATTAGGATATATGTCATCCAGCATAAGTTACCACCAATAACCACATTTAAACAGACAGTATCATTAAGAACCTTCACATAAGGGATGACTCGTAGAACAGCAGAACTCAGTTGTAACATTTCAAAGCAGTCACCTCCAATACAAAGATCATGAGCCTCTGAAAGAGCTTCAACCTCTTTCTCACTGAAATCAAATATATTCTTTCCTCAATTAATAAACTAGGAATCAAAAAACTGAATTACGTTGTTAGAGAAGGGCTACAGAGTTATTTGGTTATTAGTGTATAATATATCACCAACAAGGTACACAAAATAAATAATTAACCCTCCACCTGTATTGAATAATTTCTGTCTCATCCGGTGATACCCATTCATATCCTTTGCCACTCCTTGCAGGACAGAGAATTAATGCTGGCTTCGTAACAATATGTACTTGGCTGGCAACATAGCAAGCTGTCAGAGCTTGATCACCAGTGATCATCACCTAATATTAACAAAATATATCATCAGTTGCTAAACTCATTTCTGGTTTCTAGAGATCAAAAGCATACAACAAAATAACGAGCAGAAGAGTAATTGAGTAGGCAAAGCCGTTTAAGCATTCAAGTTGGTTTGAATTTCGTATTGTAATCATGGTAATCAAGGAAAATATACTTGAGCATATTACTAACCAAGTCATGCGAAGAATTCTTCAATTCAGACAAAATTTTGGCTGAATCTTCTCTAATAGGACAGTTAAATACCTGAAATTTTGCATTAAAGTATTATGGATAACACAATATGCAAACATAATTATTGAAGAAAAAGTGAACAAAAGAAACCGATCAAGAAAAACAAACAGAATTGCACGAAATCTAATTTGTTGGTTACCGCAAAACCAGCAAAAGTAAGGCCATTCTCCACTTCATCTCTGTGCAAGCTTCTTGCATCACTAACCTTCATATATGACAGATAAAAGAAACAATTTAAGTATAAAGGTACGAAATAATTTCATATGTGAAAGAACATATAAGTACTGAATATTTGCTGTTTCTGGTATAAAAAAATGCCCATGTGCATTCTGTTATGTCAATTGTTGAGGTTTCCGTTTGAAGGAAGTGTCACCAAGAAGAGCAATTTTCTTTCAAAGATGGGTGCAATTAAAGAAACTGTCACCCAACACACATTATCATGGCGAGGAACTTGAAGAACCATGCAAGGAATAATATTTACATAATAACTTCTCATAGAGAATTTTGTCTTCACAATCACAATGACACGTGTGATGAATCAGAACCGCCACCTCAAATGCTTCTCAGTGGCAGAAAAAGGAATCTTTTAAAAATGAGAAGTATGTAACATAAGGGAAATTAAGATCCGGAATACACTAACTGTCATGTCTGGAAGCGGCTTAAAAGCAAGGGATAAAACACGAGACCCCTGATGGGTATATTTCTTGTAGGTTTCAATATAGGACGATGGCACATCCATGAGTCTATCCTGGATCGTTTCAGGCGCACCCTGAAATGAGACAAAATGATTATTTAATAAAGACAAAGTGTAGAGTCCCAGCTAAGAAAAAGTGATGCCTCCGTTTATTTTTTGTCATTTCTCTTTGACAAGTCTTTCACGGTTTCTTCTCGAATAACAGCAAAGTAAAAAAGTGATTTTCTGTGTATAAACAGGGCAGTAATGCCACGTAAACACTTCCAATAACATCATGAGCATACCAGTTGGGAAAGAGCTTCTGTATTTACAATCAAAGTGCATGGCAATGCTTATCATATAGACTAAAAAACTCATGACGTTTAATGCCCCTACCAAATAATCATATCATTTTTCAAAAGCAATATAACAAGGAGATTCTATAAAGGACGAGTTTTATGGGTATAACATCTTATTCACACTATTTGCAAGATCCTTAGATATAATTCATATATAATTTTGTTTCTTAGAACAAAGAAGAGATAAAAAATTGTTAAAATCATCACTACTGTTCCTCACATAATTTTTAGTTTTTATATTTCTCAATTGCTTATGAAGAAGTTTAATTTTAAGAAAGAGAGGTCATATAATTAACAAATTATTTACAGTAAAAATAAGATGCTTGATGGGAACTCACACCCAAGTCTCAATATAGCAATTTAGATCCATTTGTGTAGACAACCTAATTTATTAAACATGACATAGTAAAAGGATATTGATGGACCTATAACAGATTAACAAGAAATCAATAAGCAACTTACTGACCTTTACAAAAGTGAAAAACTCCTCCTCAACGCGAACAACAACTGACATCCGTTTCAAATGGGATGCAAAATGGTGTCTCTGAACAATCTGGACAGTATGACCACCTCCCCTGCAACCAATAAAAAATAACCACATGACTGTCACAGATTGATACACAAACAGAAATTATAACAATTAAAATGAAAAATCAAAGTATCAATTAACAAGTAATTTAACACTTAACAAGGCATATAAAAATAACCCACAATCAAAATACCCAAATAATCAACGTCATTCTAAAGTCTCCTTTTGTAAAATTTGGTTTCAACTTTCCAGTCGAGCAGATTTAAAAGGCATCCAGCGAGTTCATTAGTGAGTCAAACCCACGACTGCAACATGTCAGCCATGCTCCTAGTGCTGAATGGTTTTCAAATATTTAAAAAATTACCGAGGTCAACTGTGAAACAGAAAATCTTCTCACATGTGCATCTATATCTCCACGTGGACTGGACCCCGTCTCACACAACAAAATTTAAATCATACTTCAGAATCTTAAATCAACTAGTGCACAACTCAGAAAGAAATGTGAATCAACCTAGCAGAAGCAATTTAGACTAACAATGTCCACCTCCACAAACATTTTATACCTTTTTGGCATAGCCTTCTCATCTGATTTATAACTCCAATCTATTCCCTTAAGTGCAGCCTTCTCAAGAGGATCACCAACCTACAAGCAACCACAGGATGTACCAGAACAGTGAAGAATTTTCAACCAACAGATTAAAATACCTTATTATTAAGCATAACAATCAGCAAGAATCCTAGCAAGAGCCACCATGCAGACTATTTCACAGACAGTTGCATTACACAAGTCACTGGAGCTTGAATACGAATATAATGACCACAAGTCACTTCACAGAGCATTCAATAGCAATTCTGGAAGGGAAAGGAGCAGCATAGCTAAAGATCAATTCTTGTTTGTTATGTCTCTCTCAATTTTCAGCAGGGAGAGTTTTTCATCCATTCTAATTCAAAGGCAAAGATTTTCAGGAATACAGCTTCAGACATACAGCAAGTACCTTTGTAATACACAGAGAGGAGAGAAAAGAAAGAAGATAGATCTGAGTGGATCAGAGGAATCAGATAAGTCTCCAATGAGAGCACTCCGCAAGCCTAATAGCGAAGAGGAACAACATCCACCATTATCATTCTTTTCATATAGGAAATGCATCTCTCTCAGGAACAGGA
Source organism: Trichilia hirta (assembly GCA_035221805.1). NCBI lineage: Eukaryota > Viridiplantae > Streptophyta > Magnoliopsida > Sapindales > Meliaceae > Trichilia > Trichilia hirta. The sequence goes on from JAWDEX010000016.1 coordinate 9,299,284, forward strand.
ATGTGACAAGAGTGTAGGAGTGACTGTCATAGCCAGACAACAAAAACTGTAATGCACATCTGCTACAAATTTCCATTGTAGTCTTTCCTATAGAATTTTAAACAATCGAAGATTTTCAGAGATGGCTGCAGAGAAACAATCACAAGATGATGTTCCTGCCGAACGCTTATAACAGACGCAGCAAATTTCAAGTACGCATAGAAGGCCACTCTAAGCTCTTAGCTTAGTTAATAGAGTCCTATTGGAATGGACACTCCCATGCACAAATTTACAATTCTATGCGCATACAAATATAATGCCTTTTGAAAAAGAGAAATTAACAACTAAAATCTTCTCTTGCTTCAACTACGCTGCATTCATTCCCTACAACAATTATGAAAAATTTTGCACCCAATAAATCTACCATAAAAACTTAAGGAAAGAAAAAGTAAACGTACCAGCTTGTTGTCTACAAACACCAATGAATGACAAGAAGCCAGAATCTCCAAAGTGCAGGCAGGAACTTTAGACATATCAACTTCTAAATCTGAATCACCGGACAACCCAACAACCCCATGAAACTCCTAAAATGTGCAAACATTAAAGAATTTGTTAAATGAATAACAGTATTAGCTAACAAATGAGTATGATATATACATCTTGATATAGAAATACCATGTCATCTGATGTAAGAGTACCAGTTTTATCAAAGCAACAAATGTCAACCTGCACGATGGAAAGTAACAGATGTCAATAAATACTAAAGTGGCTTAAATAGATCTACTCTTCCCAGTACCAACAGTAAATTCCTAGTAAACTGCCATATGGGCCATCATTTACCATACAACAAAAAGGGGGGTTATACCATTGGTTCACAGGCATTAGTTAAACCATTCCATCTACAGGTATAAATTTCACATAGCTTGCATCTACTAATACTTAGAAAATTTCCATTTAACTCGGGATTTGCTTTGTACCATGTCATAATTTATGTTTCCATCAAGCAACTTACAAAATAATCAAAGCTTGATTTTACATTCTCAGGATAAAAAAGAATTAGGCATTGGTAATTTAAAGAGAAATATGGCATTTACAGAAATCACCAAGGACAATTCCATTGGAAAGTGAAATTCTCTTTTGCACAATATTATCAAGAGAATTTCTGGCCTTCCAGAAATGGAAGCAATTCCAATGTGGAGGATAGGACATCCTCTCAAAGTCCTTGAAAAGTTGTTTCTCAATTACTTTCTTTGTTTTAGACAGCCGGTAAACTTTTATGTTTCAAAAGGAGAATTGATAAGGTGGCGCTCCAGTTTGCTCCATATTCCCTTGACTTTATAAAATAAGTAGGTTTAAATAAAGTCATAATTTAAGAGTGGTCGTTTATGGTTCTAACTCTTGTGGATGGATTAACAATTTGGAGAGAATAGGGCTGTAGGTGATTATCTTCTCCTTTCATTACTTGAGAATTTATCCTTGGAGAGACTGTAGAGTTCTTGAGTCTTCAGATTTGTTTTTCCTTTTCCTTTTCTTTTTGGCACAACTGGCTCATAAATGATGGTCTATCACACAAATCAAACCAGCTCTGATGATTTGGAAAGCTGAGTACCTCCCACCATTTATTTTTTCCTCAAAAATTGGTGGCATGTGGAAGGGTTAATTCAATTGATATCCTTCAAAGGCCCAAGGTTTTATTGTTCCACATTGGCGAGTTCTGTGCAAATCTCAGCCAAAGAGTACTGAACGTTCACATTCAAGGTTCATGGGCTTTTAAGGCTAGGATCCAAGATGTTCACTAGGAGCCAGAGTGGCTGGGTGATACTACAACTTTGTCATTAATGGAAAATGTGAAGGTGACAAAAGGCTTGCTATTATGGAGATGCTGGGTCTTAGCAGGTTTTTTGCGTTTTTCAGTTCGAAAGAACTAAACTTGCTACTATGAAGCTACTCAACTTACTTTTCCAGCAAACGGAATTCGAAAAGGCTCTGTACAAAATATTCCACGACGTGCCAGCGCAATCAGGGATGTGTTAACAGCTATTGACAATTCCATTGGCAGCTCAGGTGGGATCACAGATGTAATAATAAGGGAACAACTTAAGAACAGTTTATACTTGCTCCTTGTGGGATCCTCCAGCCCCTATACCAGAAATGTTCTTGTTATCATATTAAAAATAAATAATGCATAAAATTCCAGAAACCTCAAAGGGAAGTATTAACTAACCTTTATAAGTACATAACCAGCAGCTATCACTGCAAATACAACTAAAAATAAGATGAATAGTCCACTTTCCCAGCTGTTAGCAGTAACCTATAATAGAGTAATTGATTAGAAAGATATCGGAATACGCAAAAAATCAATAAAAAATTACGGGTATGTTTGGAGTTGTTTTTCCAAACTTTAAATGCACATCAATTAAAGTGTTCAGTAAACACTCACTTGGCAGCTCACGTTTACCACTTACCTCCTATTTATGCTTAACATCTAATAATTTTACCTCACAGCAGTTGTGGATTAAAAATCACAATTCCTAATTCCCAAGCACTCCCCAAGTAACAGTAATAATTATCAAAAAACGGATCAATTATCAATTACCCTCTCTGTAGAAAACAAAATGGTCCGCATCAATTTTCCCTGACTTGTTTCAAACCCAGTCCGCAGTACAACAGCTACACAGCCACCATCTGGTGTTTTCAGAGGAAAGGTCTGGCTCCAGTAAGAAAATCAAAAGCATCAATTAGCAAGATCTGAGCACTTCATCAATACCAAGATTCTATATAATTATTGAAACTGAATATGGCCTACCCTATCAGGAGTGTGCTGTAGTATCTTAGTCCCACCAAATAAAACATGGCCTTTATCTCGTCTAGCTGATAATTTCTCCTCAGATCCCCTACCCATGATTGAAACCTGAAAAAAATAATTACTTCTTAAAGTTTGAGAAATCAGGAAATACCTAACCACCAGCCAAATAACCACTCAAGCTCTAGAAAACCATTAATTTCATAACTACACAGAATACCCTAGCAAACATATACGCATCAAATTAGTATCCAAAATTATAATTAAAGAATTAAAACATAAAATGAGAACATATTGTCAGACTTCATAAAATTATAAGTCTATCCAAGAAACTGTTGTGCTGTTCTAGATTATTGCTTTAGGCCCTTGGTAAACAACAAAAGGTGGCATTACATACTCCTAATATTCCTAAGTTCATCAGCAGTTGGCACTTACATATGATCTGCACCAGTTGGATGCATTAGCACACAAAAAAGAATAAAATACCAATATCCACATATCATATTCGTCATGTTAAGATAACCAAAATTCTGAAAAAGTCCACTCTCAAAACAAACCTAATAAAAGAAATAAGAAAGAGAGAACCACCTTCCATTGGGGAGTAGACTCGCC
>JAWDEX010000016.1:9302777-9327349 GCA_035221805.1 Trichilia hirta
GATCAATTATCAATTACCCTCTCTGTAGAAAACAAAATGGTCCGCATCAATTTTCCCTGACTTGTTTCAAACCCAGTTCGCAGTACAACAGCCACACAGCCGCCATCTGGTGTTTTCAGAGGAAAGGTCTGGCCCCAGTAAGAAAATCAGAAGCATCAATTAGCTAAGATCTGAGCACCTTATCAATATCAAGATTCTATATAATTATTGAAACCAAATATGGCCTACCCTATCAGGAGTGTGCTGGAGCATCTTAGTCCCACCAAATAAAACATGGCCTTTATCTCGTCTAACTGATAATTTCTCCTCGGTTCCCCTACCCATGATCGAGACCTGAAAAAAATAGTTACTTCTTAAAGTTTGAGAAATCAGGAAACACCTAACAACCAGCCAAATAACCGCTCAAGCTCTATAAGAGCATTAACTTCATAGCTAGACAGAATACCCCAGCAAACATATACATGTCAAATTAGCATCCAAAATTATAATTAAAGAATTAAAACATAACATGAGAACATATTGTCAGACTTCATAAAATTGCAAGTCTATCCAAGAAATTGTTGTGCTGTACTAAATTATTGTTCTAGGCCCTTGGTAAACAACAAAATGTGGCATTACATACTCCTAGCACCCCCAAGTTTATCAGCAGTCAGCACTTACACATGATCTGCACCAGTTGGATGCATTAATACACAAAAAAGAATAACACAATAATATCCACATATCATATTTGTCATGTTAAGATCACCAAAATTCTGAAAAGGTTCACCCTCAACACAAAATTAATAAAAGAAATACAAAAGAGAGAACCACCTTCCATTGGGGAGTAGACTCGCCTGTGAGAATGGCTTCATTCACAATAGCACTTCCAGCCAATAGAAGCATATCTGCCGGCACAGACAAATCTTCACTTGTCTGACCAGAAGAGCGCCCCATGGAGACAACATCCCCAGGCAACAGATCAGTGCCTGCAAGCTTAACCCACCTACAATTCACAATATTGAAGAAGATTAATCTACAAATACGTAAACATTTGCAGAAAATACAGGAATTGACAATGAAAGAACATACTTCCCGCAACGATGCACCATTAGAGTTTGATTATCAACCCTAACACGTCTAAGCTCAGTTAGAGTCTTGAGCCGACTTTTTGCCATTGTTGACTCAAACATGAACAGCATGAAGAGAGTGAACAAACTGTAATACCAATATTCGTCCAAACACCAGAGGCCAACACAGAAGACCTGCGAGCGGGAAAATTATATATTAAAGAAAAATATAAGAGTGTGGAAGTAAATTGGAATGATGGAAATTGCAAGAACCAGAATAAAACATCAGAGGTCAAAATGACACAAAACCTGAAATACAAAAAAAGGCTCCATGCAGTTCTCCTTCATTAATTTCTGGAATGTAGGCTGTGGATATTCAAATCTGCAGGACCAAAAAGCATCCAAGTCTGAGAAGATCAAGATCCATTCAGCATGCATGTATGCATGTCTGAACAAAAATGAGATTAACAGAGTGGCAAAATTTCACACTAACAACTCACAAGTTTCGTCCCCATTTTTCAGTCGCACCAACAATCTTAGCTTCAGTGGTATGGCCTGTGCATTTCAGATAATGCCCAAATGTTTCCTTAGTAGGGTACGGAAGTTTGCAAAAGTTCTCTTTCTCCTTGGAATAAATAAAGCGTTGCTTTCTGAAATCAAAGCAAATCTCTTCAACATCCACCAGAGTAGAAGAAACTGCTTTCTGTCCATGTAAAATATTGGAAAAAGCAGTATTAAATCTACAATCCGAAAAAATAAAGCAGCCAAAAACAAAAACAACCTGGATAGAAACAAAATAAATTTCGCAAAGCGACCACCAAATACATACCCACTTGAGTAATAACACTTCACTTTCCTACATCTAGGATTCAGTTTCCCAATCAGCTATCATAAACCAAACAGTAATAATTACGGTAGACAAAACTCATATATACATGGGTCGTTAGAGCATTTCAATGTATGAAAGAGAACAGAATCAAGAAGTTGATAAGTTCAAGCATTTGAGCTTATTCAAATGTGTAAATGGAGTGTTAAAAAAAATGTGTGAATGGAACAATTTGCTTGTTTCTTATAAAAGAAAAGGCACAGTAGGTATTTTCTGTAGAAGGATCGCATCACTTACAAACAACTGGCACTTTAAACCGACAGAATAATTAATAGCATTGAGCAAAAGTTCATAGTTATGTCACAGTTCAAGAGAAGACCCATTTACTGTAATTTGTTACCTTTGGCTTCCAAAGGTCATAAACAATCAACTTTATGACAAGCTATAACCACAAGATCTACTTTAGGATACTGCAGATAATCAACCACCATTTGCTCACAGCACCTCCAATACTCCACTATTGCCCTATGTGCCATCAAAATAGACCTACCAAGAACCAGTCATACCCTAACTAATAACAGATGATGGCACAAGATTTTGAGAAGATGATAGCACTTGCAAGTGCATGTTTGTAATGAAACATCAAATTAAAACTTAAAATTTACAAAATAAAAATCATACTATTGAAAAAAAAGATCATTCAAAAGGAATTCATGTTACAAATTTCTGATGCATTGGCAGGCAGTAGCAGCTTAGGTGAGGATTTGTTTTGTATGGTCTCATGGTCTGACAGTTGTTCTGGAATTTCCTCTTAATGTTGATTATTTAGAGTTGTTTCTATAATGAGACTTTGTCTATTTGAATGCAGATTGTCACCCATTTTCATTTAATTCAAGTTTGCTTTGCTTCCTATATTAGAGAGACAAAATAAAAAAAATTAAAAAAAGACCTCTTCTGCCAACTCCCACAACTCAGCAGAATCCCTATTGAATAAAGAGATATCAGAACTGAAAATGAATAGTGGACTAACTTGTTCACGAAATTGAAGTGGCACAACTTCTTTAGACCCAGAAAACTTCGCCGGAGTTATTTTGCATGCATCAGCAAGATGAATATCATTAACCTGGAGAACCAAAGAAGCAGCTTAACTTTATGCATTAGGCAATACATCTACACACAACTACACTCATTGGTACTTTCAAATAAAGTTTTATTCTAAGTGCTTACCTTAATATAGTGTGCCAAGCATTTAAAATCAACAGACCAAGCTGTGAAGAGCCACAACAGAATGTGAAAGGCAACAAGCCCACCAAAAACAATGGAAGCATCAACAAAATCAATGCTAGGAACAATAATAATCAGCCAAACTGCATATAGAATAGCAAAAGGCCAAACATCCAATCGCCAAACCCAATGCTTCTTCCGCAGCAAATCAACTCTATCAACCACCTTCCCTCCCACCTGGAAGCTTGACATCATGATCCCTGTTCCTATATTACACTGATCCAAGAAAAACAAAAGACACATGTTAAGTGTTAATATGGCCCTATTAGAAAAAGAAAAGGAAATTCCAAAAAGAGTTGATTAATAGAACAACATCTCTCTATTACCATACTTAGCATTAGTATATTGGGGATATTGAATTCATTAATTAAAAAAAGGGAAAAAAAATCAATTTTTTGATTCAGAAATGGTTAATAATAGGAATCAATTATCTCCCACCAGGATCACTTTTACGAGCATGAGAAACTTGAAATGCCTCTTAAATGTAATTGAATCAGGGAACAGTAAATCCAATTGTAATACAAGCAAAAGTAACACGTCTTTCTGAGTCATCATTTTTCACTTCTGCGGAAATTTTTTTTTCACTTTTCAGGCTTTTACAAATAACAGAATCTGGAAATTCAATTGAATCACAATTCTTTATGGTTAATTACTTGATTAACTAAACTATGTTTCTATATTCAGCTTAATTTTTTTACGCAATACTAGAAATGATCCACTATACAAATCAAAAATATTAACAGTGAGCAAAACAAATAAAACTGTTTACAACCCACAGTGAATAAACCAACAATGAAATTAACACCTCAGCAATTTGATCATTGAAGTTTAAATCTCCATCGAACAATACATCACCAGATACAAGACTAGATAAATTTCCAAAAAAATCCAAGAATTTCAAAAATAACCTTGCTGTACAACTCTCAACACTAAAGAATAGAGGACACTCATTTCAATTACGGAATAAAATAACTGTCACAAACTTTTGAACCTAAGAAGAGATCAAGAACACAAATGCACAAAACTTTCTATTCCCTCTCAGAAAATTACAACTTCAATCACGAACTAATCTAAACTAACAAAAACATCAAAATATCAACAAATTGTTCAGAAATTATGGATTAACACGGTACCCGGATGTCACTTCGATTGTTGACAGCGTCAAGAGGAGGAAACGGTGTCGTGAAAGAGGCGGAGAGCTGGACAAGTTTTGCCTTCTTTGATGTTAACTCAAATTAGGGATCTAGCAACATAGGTAAAAGAAGACGGGTAAATTCGGTGCAAATCACAAATTGATTTTTATTAAAACATATAAATGATGGGTCTAGTCTGTTCTAATTAGCGGGCCGAATCAGTTGATCCGAACCAATTTGATAATATTCGGTTTCTGACCTTTTTTATTTTTGGGTTAATGAAATGTAGCTCCTTAAAGTTTTATTTTTGAAAAAGATATATAATTGTCCATAAATAATATGGGAATACAAACTATGACATATAATTTGATACGGTGTAATAATATTAATAGAATAAAAATATAAAAATAATATAATTAATATATATAAATAATAATCATATTGTACTAGTCGAAGAGAGAAATAAATATATTATTTAGATCATTAAGATTTTTATATTTATAAAAATATTATATTCTAAATTTGATATGAAATGTAATATGAAATTTAGAATATAATCTTTCTATAAATATAAAAAAATGTAATAATCTAAATTTATTTTCGTTTCCTTTTCAATTAGTAAAATCCTACCCGACTCTAATTACAGAGACACAACGAAACTTATTAAGCTGGGGTTGATTTTTGTTGGGTTTTTTACATTATCAAGAACAAATACTTTGACAATGGCATTCATATTCTCTGTAAAATTATATTTATATTCAAAATAATGAAAGAAAATTCATTTATGTGTGAATAGTGACCAAATTAATTTAAAATTAAAATATTTTAAATTTTGTTTGAAATTCTAATATTTATATTCAAAAATAAATAAAAATAATAATTAATTTAAAGGTAAAATATTTTTAACTTAATTTAGATTATGGTGATTATGTTTTATTTAAAAATAAATTTTAAAAGAAAAGTATTTAGTAATTCAAATTTTAAGTAAGACTCACACATTCTTTATATTAATATTTGATATCTAAAATTTTTATTTTATAATAATTATAACTCAAAAATTATAACTATTGTGAGATTGAAGTTTTAAATATTAAATATTAATGTAAAAATATGTAAATTTTTTATTAAAAATTAAATATTATCAAATACTTTTTAACTTTATTTTTAAAACACGATAAAAAGTATTGTGTCATAATCGTCCTAATTTTTTTAATAAGTAATGAATATAATCCAATTTAAGACATTCAAATATTTTAAATGTGATTTTTTTAAAATTAATCCAAAAAATTTGTTAGATTCATTAAAAAAAATTGAGGTAAAAATTTTAAAAGACCAATTTCATTCTTATTTTAAATGTGATTTAAAAGTGTAAAATAAAATATGTAAAATTATCACCTAGCATTAAAATTGGAAATTTTAATGTAAAATTTAATAAATTACAATACTATAGCCATTTGTAAATAAATTTCGAAAACTTAAATTTTATTTGAGATTGTATTATTTCTAATGTGTTTTGAAAATAAAATTAAAAAAATATATAATAATACACTTTTAGTGATGTTCATAAAATTTTAATTATCTATAAAAATATACTTCATATATTTCGATATTAAAAGTGAAAAATAAATATATCATTGTAATCAAATATTTATATGTATTTCAACTTATAAATAGATATAGTTATCATCACTTTTATCATCCCATCACTAACATTCAATGCTTCAATTTCTCTAACGCAGAAATATATTTCATTCGCTGACAGTTTTCTAGGGCAAACCTTTTAACTATTTAGCATTTTGCCCAAATAATTTCCTAATTTTTGTTCAGTTTCTCCATCTTTATCATCATCTTCATTTTTCATCCCCTATGACTTCTCCAAAGAAATACAATGTCTTCCTCTGTTATAGAAGTGATGATACCGGTGATAACTTTACCAGCCATCTTTACTGTGGTCTATGTCAAAAAGAAATCAATACCTTCATCGATTATAATCTCGAGAAAGGACATAAAATTTTGTCAGGACTTTTAAAAGCAATCGAAGAGTCAGAGATTTCGATTATCATCTTTTCAAAAAATTTTGTTTATTCTAAATGGTGTTTGGATGAACTTATAAAGATTGTCGAATGCATGAAAACAAATGGGCAAATTGTGATCCACATTTTTTACCATGCTGATCCTCAGGATGTGCGGAATCAGACCGGAAGTTTTAATGATGTTTTTGTTAATCTTGATAAATATTATTTTAAACACGTTGAAGAATTGCAGAAGTATAAGGATGCTTTGATGGAAGTATCAAATATATGTGGATGGGATTCGTCAAAAACTAGGTAACTACTATATCAATTTACCTATTAAAATGGTTCTCAATTTTTCATATGTTTGCTATTATTTTTTTTTTAAGGGGGAATGATAAATGCTCCTTGGAGTTTTTCAAAACAATAAATACCCTCAAATTCTATCTTTTACAAATTTTAAAATTGTGGTAAATACCCTCCTAAAATAATATTATTACCTCATTTTAGGTTAAAATTACTATTATATCTCTATTTTAAGTGAGAAAGATGTTGATTTTAAGGTAAAATTATTATTATGCCTCTATTTTAAGTGTTAAAAGTATTGTAATTTTTTATAAGGGAATTATTAAATTTAATATTTCAAATTTTAAGAGGTTTTATCAAAAAAGATAAGAGTAAGGGATATTTGTCATTCCCCAATTTTCAAGCACAAAAGATAAATGATTATTATTAATTTGCCTATTAATACCAATAATATACCCTTAGTTTTAATTCTTCTTATTTTTACCCACTTTTATATTTATTTTTTATAGGCCTGAGTCTAAACTTGTAGAAGAAATTGTCGCATATATTAAGAAGAAGCTGGAAGATATATCACCCATTCAACAAATTCAATCATCATTGTACACTATCCATCTACCAAATCTTAAACGGATTAGCCTTATTAAACGTCATACAATTATCCAAAAATTTTGTTACTTTGAGGGTTTTAACTTGGATTCAAAAAATGAAGATGGTTTGTCAAAGGATACCTTGAATACCGACAAGGAATTTTCTTGGAGGACTTAAAGCTTTGATTAGAGACTCGGATAAAAGTGTTGTTACTTCGATGATTTTTACTTGGATTCAACAAATGAAGATGGAATGTCAAAGGATACCTTGAATATATGTACCAACAAGTGATTTCCTTGGAGGAGTACAGCTTTGATTAGAGATTGATTATTTATTTGTTATCAACTTCATTCAAAAATAAACATTGGAATTTCAAATAATGGAAGTTGTCAAGTTATTGGTTCTTTTATAAGGTTGTTAGATTTCAAAAGATATTGGTTGATCTTTTATTTTTGTTTTATAGCATGCATAATTGGTTCATTTATTGGATGCTGCTTATAATTATGATGTATTGGGGTTTATATTTTTTAAAATATTATATTGGAAGTATTAACTATTTAAGTCTTTGAGTTTTGATGAAATAATAAATCATGACATATTTATTATTATTTGTTATAAATTAGTCTTTGAATTCAATTATTTTTTTTTAGTTTTGACCAAATTTCTGCAAATTTTGAATGATTATTACATCCAGAGAATGAATTATATATTAATCCTTCCATGTTCATAAATTTACATAATTTTATGCAATTAATAAATTTTAGCCTTTCAATCAAATTCTAATATATTTTATGTTTGTCATTAGAATGCAAAGATAATTTTCCAGCCTAAACTCATTTAATTTCTTCCCTTTATGCCCAACACTTTAGTTTCTTTTATCTGTTTGATTGGAGAAAATATAAGAGGAAATCAAAAAAAGGAAAAGAAAAAGAAAAAGAAAGAAAAGCAAAGGTGCTTTTATTTTAATAAAAAATTTGTAATGAATTATTTAAATTCTTTAGAGCGATAGAAAAAAAAAATGTGTGATTTTTTTTTTAATTCCTTTATATAAAAGCAATATAACAATGATTTCTGGCCTAACACATTTTTTTAATTAATTAAAAGTTATCCCTTCTGGGGAAAACCCAATTAGTTGCATTGATTGGTGAGCTGTCATGTTCCAATCTTGGCTTATGATTATCGTGTAATAATTTATTGAAGGTCGTTGATAAATGATAATGCCAAAAGAACAATTTTTTTAAATGAAATTATATTTGGATTAATTTCATTTTACTCTCACTAATTTTGACAATCTTAATACACCATATAAATTTATGTTTTCCTAAAAAGATATCATCCTATCTCAAGTTAAAATTAATTGGGTTTAAGGATAAAACAATAATTATAAAATAGATTATTGATAAACATAAAAATATATTTTTTAATTTTTATCTCAATTTTTTTATTGACTTCTCTCTCTCTCTCTCTCTTTTTCTTTCCTTTTTTTTCTTTTTCTTCTTAACATCACCTATATTTTGTGTCTTCTTTGTTTTTGGATTGTACGGGCTTGATTTAGCGGATTAAATTTTTGTTTATTGACACTAATTTTTATAAATTATTAATAATAATTTCACCTATGTTGATGCATTAAGTTTATTAAATTTTATTTTATGGGAAAAAAAGAGAAAAGAGAATGGAAGATAAAAATGAGAGATAATTTTATTTAATAACCGGAGAATATCAAACTTAGTTATTATTAAAAAAGTATTTAAATTTCCATAATTGTTATTAACCATTAGGATTGAGACTAACAAACAAAGGACCAATCTGATCTATTTTCTATAGTTTTGTGCCCGTTTGTATTTTCTGGTTTGTATCAATAATTTGTGAGAACTTGATCTGAGGGTTTTAAAATTAGCCCAGTTTGTAGTTTCCACTCCATTTTGTATACTTCATTTTCTTCAATAAATTTTCAAAAACTTCTAAAAATTGGAAGCAGTTTCAGCTGATTGAGAGTGAAAAATGATTCCTCGGAAGCAGTACTTGGAACTGGAGCCCATTGTGACTTTAGTTTATTGACTCTTTTGGCAACAGATGATACGTTGGGTCTTCAGGTATGAATGAAATATATTTTATATTAATTAATCGATTAATTATATTTAATGCAATTTCTGAAACAGTATTTTAATTTTTTTTTCAATTTTTACAATTATAGCATATATGTAAAAATAAAGATACTAAACCGTAAAGATGGCAATATGTACCACCATTAAAAGGGTAAGTTTAATTTGCAAGAAATTTGAATGTAATTCATTTCAGTATTCCTTTGATCTTTAATAAATTTCAATGTGTAAATATAAGTTAAAATATAATTAAATTAAATTAAATTCTGTATTATCTTTAATTATTTCTTTCTCGAGCAGATTGCATTATTTTTGTCTCCAGTCATGATTGTGTCATAGAGTGCTTTGCTTACCAACTTGCCAGTCAAAAAAAAAAAAAAAAAAAACACTCAGGAAGAATTTGATTGATATTAACTTCTTTTTTTTTTAATAGTTGCGATATAAATATAAATGCGATAATATAATTAAGTGATTATCATATATTATATATTTTTATCAGAAAATAGAAAATTTTTATAACAATTAAAAAATAATTTTTACTGCATTCATTTGTATAATAGTTTGTTTTATAGATAATATTTAAATAATATATATTTTTAATTTCTTTATTACATTCTAAACTTTTGTTTAATCTTTACTTATAGAGGGTGATTTTTTATTTTTATTGCATTTATTCTGTCAGGTTTCCTCCAATCAAATGCCGAGAATTTTTGTTATCCCGAATTTAGAGGACCTTCCAGCAAAACTAAAGCTTGAAACATTGAAGGTCTCCTATGAATTTTCAGTCTATCTATTTTCTTTTGGTGATCACAACAGCAAACTGCTGTACTTTTATATAATTTTAAAAATATATTATTTTATTTTACTTTTTTGTTTAATTTCAGAATAATTCTATCCAAGAACCTTATTATCTCTTTCCAAATATGTTTTTTGTTTGAATTTATTCTTATTTGAGATGTATTATTCAGATGTATAGATATAGATATAAATATTTTTGTTAAATAAAATTGGATAAAACTCAAATAAAAAATAATTTTCCTTTTAAATATATATATATATATATTTTTTAATTTCTACCGAGCCAAATGATTTTTAAATGATTTTTTCTTTAAAGAAAAGGGTGCCTATAGAAACGCAACTAATGAAGCAAAATTATTTAAAAAATTTTCCCTGTAAAATTAATTAGTATCGAAAAAATCAAAATTATTAAAGAATATGATTGGATAAAAAATTATTATGATTGAATAAAAAATTATTTTTAACATACTACAAAGTAGCCATTGATTATAGAAAAGAATTTGGGCCTTATATTATTAGGCTGTGCTTATGTTTAGCCATTTGATCAATCCTTCAAATTTTGAATAAAGGCCCCCTTTGTTTTGTATTTACATTATAAATTTAATATTCAAAAATTATTTAAATTTTCCCTTTTCTTTCTTAAATTAATTTATGTATTTTTCTCAGGATTTTTTATTTCTTATATATTTATTGGCTCTATAGACAGAAATAATAAATTTTGATCCGTATTTCTTTTGAAATGTATCTCCTATAAAAAATCTCTCTATTCAAATCTTGCATAGAACAAACATAACCTTGATCGGTAGGCCACTAACTCGGAACTGGATGATCATGAATACAGCAATTGTAAAATACAGAAATTGCAAAAATATTTAGCCTCCACTTATTGGAGGTATAATTGCCAATTCATCTTTTTCTTTAACAATCATCGATTCATTTATGTATTCCTCGTTTAAAGCAAGAACCATGCATTCTCAAATCTCTTCCAACTTTGGAAACCTTGAGAAAAGTTTGTTCAAGCAATCTAGAGCAATACTACCATACGATACCTCTAATGACATATCGTTTAAGCTAGTTAAATCTCGAGCTCTGGCAAAGAACAATACCTTTATTTGAACCGGTGATATCTTCTTCTCTGAGGGGTTAGAATCTGCATTCCTAGCTTCAGTTTCTATTTCCGTAGCATCCATGGCAGAACCGGGACATATATCAGTGGAAATGGAGAATATCACGGCAATAATAATGAAAACTACATCAACGGGAATCTATGATAAAATATTTAAAGGACAAAGGTAACTGGCAGAAAGGAACAAAAGAGAGCAAGAATCAACCGGTTTTTCATGTATGATCAGTATGGATGCTCTATAAGCCTTTTCTAAATCAAAGAAATCAAACGAATCTATAAATCTAGTAATAACTTATAATGTTTCCTTCAACAGTCAGCCACAATTGGTTGCGGAAAAAAATGGAAAGAAAATTAGTGAAAACGATTAACTTGGAGAGAACAATTTCGAAGAGTGAAACGAGAAATATTGCTCTGTATTCAACTTGTTTTTCTCAAAATGTTATGGAGTTAAACATCTCTCTACTACCACACTTACCTTTAGTATATTCAGTGTATTAAACTCATTAATTTTGACGGCAGAGCTCCAGTTCACATCCTCCTGTAAAGTTCCTTGTTCAAACATAATTTTTGTTTCTTATCTAAAACAAAATGTAAATGAGAGCATAGTTTCCGGCACCTGCCAATATCACGAGCCCAACTGCAACGGAAACCAAATTGATGCATATAACGTGTGTTTGAATCCAAAATCATGACCATTTTATGTTAAACTCATGTATGCGTGCTCATAAAGGATACCAGAAATCGAAGACATAACAAGTATTAAGAATCAATTGACTTCCGCTAGGATCTTCTCTATGACCATGAGAAAACTCGAAATCCTTCTCTTGCGTAATTGAATAGTGAATCCAAGGCTAACAAAAACGAAAGAAAACAAATGTACTCTTTTTTCAGTTTATACAAACAGCAGAATCTCAAAATTCAATTCAATAACTGTTTCTGGTTGATTAATTAAATTATATCCAGAAGTTCAGCTTAATCAAAAGAACATCCACAACTCATCATCTTTTGCCATAACAATCTTAACTAAAAAGGGAAAAATTCATGCTCTTTAACAGCTCGAATTATAGCTATCAACTGTCAAACAATTTGTTTAATAACAAATCAAAACACAGAATAGTTCTAAAGTGGGTTTCAGATCTCATGCAACATCAGTGTAAATTTTGTTCTTTTAATCAGCAGAACCAGAACCATGAATAAACAGTAATAGTTACTTAGAGATTTGCGCTTTTGTTCAAACATATTAGGCAGAAACTATAAATTATTAGGACAAAGTAAACTAACGAAATTGTAGAAGTAAAAGGTTGCTAGAAATTACAAATTCCATTTGCATGTATAATATAATTGATTTCAAACAAGAATCCGGTAAAGCAATGTAAAAATATATTTACCGTAAACGACGAGGGACGATCGTCAGGTCAGGCTGCTTGAGTAACTTCACCCGCCGAAACAAAAGGAGAATAAGAGGATAAGGAAGTTATGACGCCAACATTGGTTAGAGGTTGCGTCTTTTCATTAGTCTGAAAGGTCGGATCACTAATTGTTTGTGAATTTCAAATAGGTAGATACTTTGTCAATTTATATCAAATAAGTTCCCAATCTCCGCAAAACAATTAAAGGGATAAAACAAATAAAATAACAACCAAATGTTATTATCTTGTTAAGCTGCGTGCTAACACAGTAACGCTAGCTTGAATTTTGATCGAAGCTAGAAATATTTAAAAAGATCGAACATTTACAAACTGAGTCATTTCCCACAAACGCAGTTGCAATTCGCCGATGACAATGGAGGACCACAGAGACAATTATTCCCCACAAATGCACTAGCTGGAAATTTCGTCGTTGGAATCCGACCACATAGATTATTATAACTGACGTTTAATTCCTGAAGCCCTGATATTGCCTTAGGCAATTTCCCGAACACCAAATTTCTCGACAAATCCAATACCTTCAACGTCTCGACAATTCTGAGGCTCTCCATGTTAAACTTCAACTTGTTTCCCGAAGCTCGAAACTCTACCAGATAATCCGTCCGATTCAGTAGCCAAACCGGGCTGCCCGATATTTCGTTATCGGACAGATCGATGTAGTCGTAGAAGTATGTCTCTGCTGGCTTCCAGTCGTTTAAGTTCATTTTGATGCCACATTTCGCCAGCTTGAGGGAGAAAATAATTGGAGATGAGGTGACCCAGGTGGGAATTTGTTGAAGATGAAACTGGTTGTTTGACAAATCAAGTGACTCAATTCCTTTTACTTTCATAACAGGAAATGGGTCGATGAGAGAATTGTGAGAGAGATTAAGATTGAAAATTTTGGTGAGATTGCTAAAACTCTTTGGTACGGTTCCTGAAAATTGATTCCAAGAAAGATCCAGGGTGTCTAGTGACAGGAAATTCCCGAGAAAATCTGGGATTTTTCCTGTTAGAGCATTGTGGCCTAGCTCAAGATATTGCAGCTTTGGCGCCAGTGAAGCTATTGAAGAGGGAATTATCCCGGAAAATTTGTTGTAAGAAAGTCTGAGGATTCTTAGATTTTTGAATGATGAGAAAGTATCAGGTATTGCACCAGAAAGCTGGTTTTGATGAAGATTCAAATAAGTCAAGTTTTGGAGTAGACCGATTTTGTCCGGTATTGCTCCGGTTAGGAGATTTTGGCCGAGTTTAAGCTGAGTTAACTGAGTCAACTCCGTAACCGAACTTGGTATCGACCCAGTGAACCGGTTCCCGGCTACACTCAAAGCTTCGAGTTGAGTTAACTTGCCAATGTTTGCAGGTATTTGACCCGAAAGCATGTTGCTTTCGATGTAGATATATTTCAATTCAGGTAATCCAAATACAAAATCCGGAAAGTTACCCGAGATGTTTAGGAGATTCTGGAGGTAAATCCCATCGAGATGTTTGACTTTGGCAAGGCTTGGTGAAATTATACCAGTCAAAAAACTGTTGGTTTTTTCTGGTTGCCCGACAAGAGACAAGCTAGTGACCCGGTTGTCGGCCAAGCAAGTTATCCCCGCCCAATTGCAGCATTCCGTACCCGGTTTCCATGAGCTAAGCATACCTGAGGGGTCTTGGGTGATTCCTGATTTAAAACCCAAAAGACCCGATTCATCGTCCACGTGACAGGCAGCGTATATGAATTTGAAGAAAGGAAGGGATAAGAATAGGATGATGAAGGAAATGACAGGAATCGGATGAGAGAAATTCATTTTTGTTCTCTCTTTCAGAACAAGAATGGAAAGTTTTATTGCCTTCTGTGGGTTCTAAAAGTATTCCATATGTTTTTTACTATCTACTCCATCAAGTTTGACTTTGACCAATAAATATTAAATGAAAGCTGTTACGGCAGTCTAGAACAAGGACATCTTTTTTTCAGTCCAACATGGCACTTATGTAAAGGATAGTAACCTTTTGGTCCTCAACTTTTTAAATTCTTGTAAATTAGAACATAATATATGTATTTATATTACATTGGTACTAATTCTTATGAAAAAAACTGAATTTCCTAGTAATTTAAAGGGATGGAAATAATTTAATAGTTGGAATAGAGGTTAAAGATCTATTGGAAATAATGATGAATTTCTCGTATTTTTCATAAGGGTAATAAAATTGCAGATTAAATAATCAATCTAGTTGTAATAAATTTATCATTATATGAAAAAAAATTCATAACTAAACTTTTCGAACCATTTTTTCTTAAATGGATTTGATATTAGTCCTAATGAATAATATTATCACATATTATTTATTAATTTTAAAGTTGTTATTACAAAAAATTCATTATTATAATATTTTTTGCTTTTTTTATAGTTGAATTTCATAATTTTTTCACAATTGATTATAAAAAATAATTTATGTCCGTTGACACAAAAAATAATTTTAATTTTTTAACAAACTAACAAAATTTTCAGTGAATTTTGGTATGTATAGATATTATTAATCACTAGGACTAGAATATATCTTTAGATAAGCCTTAGATGCATATATCTCTTTACCCATATTTAAACCCTTAATGATAAAATTCCTATTTCATCCTTGAAACATGGAAACTCTATAAATGTCATGATGACTGGTTCTCAGCTGAGAAAATATAAATTATTCTCCCTTGTATGATTTTATCGAACATTTTGGATTCAAATGTTATTATCCAAATATCAAAAAAAATGTCGTCATCCAAAAATAAAATATTATTGCTTTAAATGGATTGTAATCTTATTCAATGACATTGAGATCTGCCACCTTAAAGTCTGACCACCGCATTTAGTCCGAATGTGGAAGGAACGTTATCTTTCATTGACTTTTTTCATTACATATTTTGATTCAAAAATTTAAATCTATAAATAAAAGAAAAATAATAATATTAAGTTGTAATAAATAATGTGTCCTATTTTATGCATTAATAATATCATTCATCTTAAAATTTTTATTTAAAATATATTCTAAATAAAATAATATATATTTATTAATTAAAAAATTTTATCAATGAATATAGAGTATGATTAAAATATTTAATATTTAATATAATAATAAATAATAAATTATCAAATATAAATTTTTTAAATATGTGCGTGGAACACTCATCAGTAAAATTTTTTATAAACAAAAAATATAATAAATAATTTTAAAAATTATAAAATTTATTATTTGTTAAATATCAAATTATTTACCATATTATTTAAAATTTATTTTAAAATAAAAAAATTATATTGTTTGGCGCAGTTTACGTCACAGGTTGAAATCTCTTATGTGCTAAGAAGCTATTGTCCCTTCCACCCTCTATACAAGAGGATGGAAACCCGACTTGCTTCCCTTTACTAGGTTGACCAATTGATTGGAGGATCGAACCTGCAATTTAAGGACGGTTCCGGAGCTGTTTCAGAGCCGGGTTTGCCATTCTTCTATGAAATATGGATTCTATCAATTATTCCATTTCAGAATCGGGGCTCCAGTATAAGTCCCCGGCCGAAATGATAGCGAAGAAAGATGCCTGCCTTAGCTCGTGGATCCTCTTGTTTCTTTATGCCTAATGGGTAAATTTGGGGTAAGCCAAAACTGAACCTTTGATTTTTACTGCAATAGGTTTAAACAAATTATATAAGAAATGAAAACACGTTCAAAATATAAAAGGGTATTTTAATAATTTTAAATGGAACTACACACTATCAAGGAAAATAGATATGAAGAGAATACACGTTTTTAAGAGACAAAAGTACTGAAAATTTAATTCCCATAAAATTATCGCGATAATATTTATTTTTATTTAAAAAAACTTCTAGTTTGATGAAATTTTTATTACAATTTTCATATAATTTTTTTTTTCTTCAATAAAAAAATATAACACATTCAACAATAACGTAATATTATCACATCAGTATGCATAAATTTGCATATTTAGCATCATTCTATATATTATGAGGTTTAGATTATCAATCACTTTTTGATAATAAATGTTTTTAAAAATATTATTTTAAAAGAATTCATTATATAATTCTAATCAAAGTTGTTTGAATTTTTAAGATATATACTATATATGAACAAGAAACTTATTTTTAAGAATTTTTATTTTCAAGAAATTTTTTGACGTCTGAGATATGAAATTCTGGTTACAAGTTCACATATAACTGTTACCGTACGTCATACTTACTATTACAAAGTAAAGAATTAAAATAAAACCTTACAAGTTTAAGGAGTTAAACATTAAAATTAAACACGGATAATGTTATTACTTAATTTATATTTACGATGTCACCCAACCCCATGGCCGAATATTGGATGACATGATAGAATTTTTTGGATGATGGAAATGTTTTGAGAATATAATTTATTCGGGAATAAATTATTGCAGATTCACTGAGAATATTACTAGAGAAATTATTCCAATCTAAGTGAATGGTGGACCACGATTATTAAAACACCAACAAATTTGATCAAAGTCATCAAGCTTTTGTGATGTCTTTTGGTGTTCTACCAGCAGCAACATTCTGAAAGATAATGCACAAAAATTCTTCGCTTTTGATTGGAGGATACCTGACCAAAATATTAATTATGCCAACTATGAGTACGATAATTAATTAATTAATTAATCAAACTGTTAATGTGGAGAATAGTTTCATTGACCGACTTGGGAGGATTTTCTGCTGAGGTGCAACTTGGAATACACTCAATAATAGCATCATGACTTGGATAAACAAAAATTGCAATCTGTCCAAGGAAGAGAAGATAAATTATTACAAAGGCAAAATGTATATACATACTTAAAGAGTACAGAAAGAAAGAATTCAAGTGTTAATTAGTCATACGGTTTATTTTTCTTGGCGAAATAGGGCTCTGTGCATTGTAGACCTGGGATGGAATTGAAGTCCGAAAAAAATTAGACACAGGTTATTTCAAGAGTTTGTTTATCTGACATTCTCTCTCTACCATTGTTGCTTGAATTTCAAATCAAGTTTTTAAAACTGAAATCTGGCAAAATTTGCCTAGGTTTAGTGCCAAACTGCATTGAAATTTGTTAAAAATTTAGAAATCCTGGAGTCATCTAACAAGCATATTTACCTGAAAACATAATTGCTCATCCTCTCTGACATATCACCGATATTAACTATAAATGCTCTTCAAAAATAATTTCATAATTGGAAAATGTTTGTTAACAAACTAATTCAAAAATATTTGTGCTCATATCCATTGTAGTTTCCAGAATCAAGCCCTGAACAAAATATTTTTGTTCTCGGGGATAAGTTTTCCCATATTCGAGGTTTATCATGTACATCTTTACATATCTTTCATAATTATATAGAAATAGATATAGATATTTCAATAAAGAAAAAAAGGGGAAGTTATATATATAATAAATTGATATTTTCACACTTGAAGACCCGGGATTTCATCTGTTGCCAAAAGCGTAATTAGAGAAGGATCACTATGAGCAGGAGTTCCAAGCATATAATCCTTTGAGGGATCAACACCTTCAACTAAATATACCGGAAAACATAGAATATGGTTTATAAATTCGATAAATTGTACTAAAATAAATTTTATGAATTTTAATTTAACCTCCGTAATGATTTAAGGAGACATAAGGAAGAGCATTGCCGAGAAATTCTGGTTGATCGAAAAAATCAACGTTAAGATCAAGAGCAATGGCTATTATTCTTGAAACAGCTCTTTCTACATTTCTGAAAATAATAAAAATTAAGTCGTAGCATTTTCAAAAACATATTAATATAAATGATCAAATAAGTTCTCTGATTTCAAAACATACAGTACTTCTTGTTGATATTTCACCATTGTCTCTTTCCATCCAGGAAAAAAATATCTAAATGACATCCGTAAAAATATTTAAAGAGTAAGTGAATGATATTTAAGATTCAATAGATTTTTATATCATATGAATGATATTTTTCAAAAATAACAAAGGTAATACTAGTTAATTACCCCTTCTTTTTTTTTTCACTTTGAATTTGATCTCAGGTCTACAATGCACAGAGTTCTATTTAGTCAAG
Organism: Trichilia hirta; assembly: GCA_035221805.1. Lineage (NCBI taxonomy): Eukaryota > Viridiplantae > Streptophyta > Magnoliopsida > Sapindales > Meliaceae > Trichilia > Trichilia hirta. Next base: position 9,321,494 of record JAWDEX010000016.1, read on the forward strand.
ATAGACACACTGTAAGACCAATTAATATTTTTAAAATATTTTTACACAGCTCAGTTTTATTCTACTCTATGAACAAATACAAAGAAAAAGAAAAATCTAAATTTAAAATTGTTGCAAGAAAAATTCGATTTTTTCACCTTTTACTTATAATAAAAGAGACTAAAACAACAAATTAAGACTTAAACTCTTTGATTTTTAAATACATATGGTATTCAATATCTCCAATTAAGCAATATTTGTCTTTATTTGTTTACTATATATGTTCTCATTTGTATGAATTTTCCCTTTACAATTATTTATCTTTTTCTTCCTTGAACAGATTGCAGTTTTTGTTTATTCAAACAATGATGGTAATTGTCACCAGGCTTTTTTTAGCTCTAGCAGCATCGCCCCGCGACGTGCCGAATCTCTGATCTAGCTAATAATTCACTCTTTCGCTATTATTCTGTGTAACTCATTAGATACTCACTTTGCAGAATTTCTACCAACCTTGCCGCACAATATCTATTTTACGAAGACCTCTGCCTTCAACCCTTTTACCGCCACATAAAAAAGAATATAAGCCAACCCCTCAATTGGCTCCTCAGAGTTGCGAGGATCCCAATCCCCATGCTTTAACTACATTCAGACACCGAACCACTTAGCCTCAATCTTCACTATCTCGGCCAATATGCCATAACGCTTCATTGCGCCTTGACATCATTCCGGGGCCTAAGTCATGCTTACTTGACATCTGCCCCAGGGAGCTTCGCTCGCCCACTGTGCGTGCCGCTGGACACTGTCCGTCATGCACTTCAATGTATGCTGACTCGAGCACATATTATCTAGCCGCTCGCACCGAGCACTACTCCTGCACATTCTTTCAGTGCGTTGGTACTCTTTCGTGCCTTTGGCTTCTCGTCGGTGCGCTCATACGCACCCGAGCATATTCACTTGCATCAAGACACTCCCCTACGCCTCTAGCTTCAGCCTGTGCCCCTCTCTGCACTTGAGCATTCCGCTTGTAGCATTGGCACTCCCTCGTGCCAATGGTCTTGGCCCGTGTGCCCATACGCACTTAGACATCCCGCTTGTAGCTTGGCGGTCCCCCACACCGTTGGGATAGCCTATGCGCCTATATGCTCTTGAGCACCCCTCTTAGACTTGGCGCTCACCTACAACTACAGTCTTGTGTCTTTGCACCCATGAGCACTTAGCACTCTACTTGTCACTCGGCGCTCCCCCGCGCCTAAGACCTTATCCGGTGCACTCTTGTACACTTAGCGTTGCTCATTACTTGGTGCTCCCCCCCGTGCCTATAGCTTTATGCATATGCCCTCTTGAGCATTTGAGTGTTCTGATTATCACTCAGTGCTCACTCGCTTCAAGGGCCTCAACCTGTACTCCTTTAAGCACTGAGCATCTCACTCATTACCTGGTGCTCCCTCGCACTGTAGGCCTTAATGCTTGTGCGCGCTTGTGGCCTCATGCCTCTGCACACTTGAGCATCGGCCCCTGCACATTCGGACAACCTCCGTTGTGCCCTCATGTGCCTTTTATGCGTGCGTTGCCCTTACACATCTTTGCCTTGTGTTGTGCGCATCTCCCGCACTTATGATGCGCCACGCATGCTCCGCTCATGCTGCGCTCAATGCTCTACATTGTGACGCACTATGCTTCGCACATGCTGCGCCCTTCACTAACCCAAAAGTATGATCCTTAGCCCGCATTAGTACTAACTCGTTTGGCTCTCGCACCCCGAGCTCCCCCGCTCAAGGTTGCATTGCCTTTACCTCAGTATGCCTCGTTGGTTTTAACCTACCTTGGGCTCATCAAGAGAACGGCTTCAGTTCTCGACCAGCTCGTGCGGAGTAGTAAGACCCACTGCTTAACTATCTGCATGCCACCGTTCCTAATCCTATAGCTGCTTACCTAGCATAATTCGCCCCAACTTGCATACCCGAGATTTAGGGCTGTGACAGTAATACTAAGAGCATTCCAAGTTGCACCTCAGTAGAAAATCCTCCCAAGTAAGTCATTAAAATTAATTTGCATATAAAACTTTCGATTAATACAAAATAGTTAATTATAATTGTTGATGCCCGAATTTTTTAGGGATAGAAGATTCAACACATCACACAGATTTACTGTTGCGATCAACGTAGAACCTCTCTAAGAACTACCTGAAATCACAGAAAAACGAGCTAGGAGTGAAGTCAGATTATCGATAAATAAATTCCGATGCTCAAGTTAGTGAATGGTGCAGAAACAAATAAAAAGAGGAAAAATATAAGTATTTGAGTGTTTTACCAACTCGGAAGGCTGGGCTCAAAAAATATTTGTGTGCAGTATCTCTTTTCTAACAGCTCAAAAATGGCCCTCTCTAGAATTTTTCGCCCAAAAAAGAAGAAGAATCCAAAGAATAAGTCCCCCTATATGTATTGCCTTCACTCTTTATAGGGCCTCTGCACATGTGAGCATCGAAGAACGGGAGTTTGATTAGACAGGAGTAGGTATGGTAGTTGGGTCAATCTTTTTACCACTCCTTTACGTTAGGTCTGGTGTAACAATGAGTACCTGTAATTTGTAGGGCACAGTACAATCTAACGTGATGGGATGCCTGAACAGTTTCTTGAACAGGGTATTTGTCGGTCCCATCCACAATTCTTATTTTTGAAAGAGGTGTTGAGTTGCTTCGATAATCAAGAAGGGGTCGCCTCGATAATCGAGGTGAATGTCAAGACACTGAGGCGACCAAGGTCGGGCTAGGCCTTCTACTTAGTGAAGTCTGGGGTCTGAAAGCTTTAGCTAGAATAGGTCTCATATCGATAAATGTCATCAACGTAAGTCTCCTAAATTTTTGCTGTTGCAAAGCGAGAGTAGAAACTTAAGTGATTATTTTGGTCGAGGTGATTAAAAATTCTGACCCAGGAATTATAATATTACTAGTCACTAATGGTTTTCATTGAATGCAACTGCTTCGATTTTGACCAGCTGTATCCCGAAAAGATCGAATTTAAATGCACCGTTTTCGTGTAAAGCACCGCATGACTATGTGTAGACATTCTGGCGATTACTACTGAGGGAGTGTGACGTTCAAGGATACCTTTTTGACGTTACAAAACATGGCATATCTCTGACCATTCATCTTGTGACTCTTCAGATTTCTCATGACGCTTGAGTGCTGAGCGATTACCTATAAATACCCACCATTTGTCTTTTCTTTTCTCTTTTTATTTCACACTTTAGGCATTCGATCTTCTATTCATCAGTCATTCGAACTTTATTTCTTAGCAGTTTCATCTTCCGTGTCTTCAACAACTTATCGTTTTCAGCCTGTTACTGACTCATTCGGTAAGATGTTTACTTTATCTATTTTATTACTGTTCTTTCAGTGATTTTTGACAGGTCTGCCGATTTATGAGGGGCTGTGAACCTGTCGCTGAAAGTCAGTGTTGTGGTCAAAGTTTTTGACAATCATCGTGTAGTCTGGGCGATAAAGGTGGGCGAGGCGAGAAAGTGCTTGCAAGCCCCTTCTCTTTTCTTGGTTTCTGGGAACAATGATTCTACGCAAAATTTTTGACCTGACATCCTGTTCTCTGTATGTAAGAGATGAGCAGCAACAACGAGAGCCATCATACCGAGGCGCTAAATTCGTTGTCTTGAAAAATTTTTAAAGGAGATCCAACATTTGATTCTATCCCGAATTCTAACGATGAGGGGTCAACAACCGACTCAATTCTAATACATAAATCAGGGATCGAGTTTGAAGCCGATTGATTCTCCTCTATTGTCACCATTAACGACCTTGACGTATAACGAGAGGCATTTTAAGTGGATAATCTGGTGACAACGAGGGTCCCTAAAAGAGAAGAATTACCAAGCCGTCCTCCACCAGATGAAACTACCTTCAATGAGGAGCTATTCTTACTGGGAGTGAGGTTACCACTCTAGCCTTTCTTTGCCAGCGTCCTCACATATTTTCAGATTCCATCGCATTAGTTGGTCCTCTACATTTGAAGAATCTTGATCGGGTTATATGTACTGTGACAGTAGTACTTCAGCAAGCCCCCAAGCATTCGCGAGGTAGCCTACATATACACCTTGAGGAAAAATTCGATATCGAGCTCCGAATGGTATTATTTGCAAACCAGACCGGGCACTTTAAATCTAATGAGGGGTATTCCTACGAGTATCAGGTACTGAAAGGACAAATAGTTCTACATCAGGGACAAATGGGACCTCGTCACGAGAGGAGAAATCTCGAACAAGTTGAGGTTGACGATAGTATGGTCGAATCACCTCGCTCTGAATTAAGAGTCGAAAAATAAAATGACTTCCCTGGGTGACATCGTCGCTGATCAAAAAGAGATCTTATCAAAGAAAAACTTGATGGAATCGAACCTGGTCTCCTCCTATGTCTCACGCATCGTCCTGAATCAAGCTAAGACGAAGGATAGGACATCAAAGATGTCTGACTTTCAGTGCCAAAGGTACTAACTCTTTCTATTTCTTTTCTGCAGCAATGTCCGAACAAGATCAGCGCCCTTTAATTTCAAAACGGCTCGCGACGATAAGGAGAACAAGGGGGGCAGGAAGAGGTCAGCTGCCACTTTCATCCCCACTACACCAGTAAAAAGTCCCCAGAACTCCTCGAAGGACAAAGACAAGGTTTCCGTTCTATCTCTGGACACGTCCGACAATAGTGGCGTCCCTTCCCGGTTAGTAAGAAGACGCCTAGAATCAAGGAGATCAAGAGAAATTGCTCAATAGTGCCATATCCGCCGCCCACATTAATTAATTCGGCTCATCTGACACTTTAGGCTCCAGCCAACGGGCGCCGATCCTGCCTTCTAGGGTCCTAGTACCGACCCTTTCTCGTCGCCTCACTCTTCCCCACTTTCAAATGCCGGAGTTAGAGCTATTCGATATAGACGAAGATAAGAGGCCAATGGTAGCACGACTCCTACCCCTTATCAATGTCGTTGTACCCCTAGTAGACAGGACTATTGATGAGGAGGTGGGGAATCTTACCCCTGAGGTGGCAATAAACTACGTGAGGGATTTCGCTGCTATAGTAAGTCTTTCCAACCTATACTTTTCTCTCTTTTTCTCAGGTTTGTATATCTAACGACTATCTATACAGATCGTCCACGTACTCTCTCGACAATAAGAGCAGATGAAGTCTCATATCTAGGGTGCAACTGCTCAAGGCCGAAAGAACGAGCTGTTGTAAAAGAAGATCTTCAGCCTCAACAAGAAGACAGAAAGGGATCATCAAGGCTGTGCCAAGATTAGAAAAGATATTGAGAAGAGGGTCGCGATTGCCGAGTCTAAGATGAAAGAATCAGATCGAAAAATCTTGCAACTAAAGAACAATCTGAACTCGCTGAGAAAAATAAATGACAAATCTTTCGACCATCTTCGTAGTCGAGAAAATATCGTGCGAGGACTCAGCGAGAAAATCGAAGGGCTAAAAGCGGAAGCATCGTACCGGAGTAGGGAATTGCTAAAGGCAGAGGCCACAATAAGAAAACTTCAGGCTGACCTTTGCTCTGCAGATAATCGAGCCCGCAATCGATACGAAGAGGGCATATTCAACGCGCTGGTTGAGGAATGCCTGCTCGAGGTGGACTTTAACTGGCTCTTTGCAGAGTTAATTATCATACCCAAGTATAGGTAGTCTTGTTATAGTATAGTCCAGTAAGTCTAAGTATCGTATCCACAGGGAGTATTTTTCCAAGAGTCCAATTGATTTATGTCAAGATAAGGTCCAATAGCAAAGGTCCAAAGCAAAAGATCCAATAGCAAAGGTAAAATATATGATAAGCAAATTTTAAGAGAATAATTACCAAGTGAAAATTAGATTCAAATTAA
>JAWDEX010000016.1:9335758-9358086 GCA_035221805.1 Trichilia hirta
TCCTGAATCGATAATGTATAGGGACCACACTGCAGTGGTGTCAAATATAGGATAAAATTCCGACTGCACCAAACTCTTACACCTGAATGCACTCCAAAAAATTTGAACCCAGGTCCAGCACAAATGTCTCTCAAAATAAAACCACTCGACACCTTATATATTATAAATAGAGAAAACTTTCTTATTATAAATAGCTAAGAAATAAAAATATTCTTTAACATATTCACAAATTTAATAATTTCATCAGATATAATGACTTAGTATATTGGATGATTTATCATGTTTTATAATTTTAGCACGAAAACTTTTGTTTCTAACGAAAAGCAAATAAACTATGTGGTGCAAGTGGTCTTCAATAATTACATAAATAATTAATGTCTTTCTTATCACATTAAACATCTTCAACCTCTGTCACCAATTAATAATTAAACTATCTTTATGTTCTACAAAAAAAAAAAAAAAAAATTGCAAATATCATTTCCACAGAAATTATCAAATCAACAAAAATGTTCATTGCACTGCACTGCCCGTTTTCGATGTCGTTTCTCTACGATTTTTATTTTTTTCTCTACAAATTCGTTTTAAGTCTATTTTATATTATAAAGCTTGTTACAACTTCCTCTTTTTAAAAATAAAGAGATAACCAGACTAGATTATTTTATTTTAAATTTTTTAATTATTAAATAATTAAAAGTTAAAGTTAAAAAGATCTTTAATGATATATAAAATGTCAACTCACTAATATTTCTTACCTAAATCTTCTAGCTAACAATTTTGACAAAATTTAGGCAATCAACAATGTTTGGGGCAGAAACTAATAGAGCCACAAACCCAGCTAGCTATACTGATCCCCAGATCAAGATCCTTACTACGAATTTGGGACAAATAAACAAAAGACAAAGTTTGGCAATCTATAAAGTGGTTGCTACAAGTGAAGCGAATCACATTACCAACCTCAAAGTTGAGATACCAATATCGCAATTAAGGAACCCATACCATATCAGATCCAAGATTTTTTCCTTACTCATATGAAAAGCAAATTCTGTTATCGACCCTATGGTCGAGATACCTAACCCTTTTGCTCAAACAAATGAATGTTGCATGCATATGGTGTCGATTTTGTAATAAATCAAATGTAGGATATCGTTCCCATGAGAAAATTTACAATTTGTTAAGTCAAGTATTGCAAGTTAAGCAGTCAAATCTTATCCAAACAACTAAAAATATAGAACTTAATCTAATTTATCAACTAACTAATAACCTAATCCAACTAAAGCCAATTAATTTAATGACAAGTATTTGTTAAACAACTTAGGGAAATTAGCATCCACTCTTACTAGCCATAGTACTTTACTCAAAAATTATTAACTTCAATCCAATTAATCTATTAAACAGGCTCCAATTTTAACCTTCCTCCCTCTTTGGAGATCCTAGCGAAGTAGTAATCCTATTCTCTCTATTAATGTGTCAATTAAATTAGATTAATTAGGAGTTCACTAAGACTCAACCCTTCTGTTACCTAGTGATTAATCACCATTCTATACATTAATGCTTAAGTTGTATAATCCCAAATCAAGTGTTCGTAGTTATCCTATTTCAAGCACATTAGTTCATTAGGCATATTGGCTAGTTACACCCAAAGCATTAAACAAAGAAATACATAAATAAACTAAGAAAGATATTTATTAAAAATTTTTGAATAAGAATAAACAAGATTTACAAGAGCTTCACTAACACCTAAGCGTGCTTTTGTAGCCACTTATGAGGAAGAAATCCACTACAAGAAATTTTAAAGACTCATACAAATTTAGAAATAAAAGGGAAGAATAAGAAAACAAAAGTCAAACTCTTGAAGTCCAAAATCTTAATAATCTTGGGTGCTTCTCCTTCCTTGAGCTTCACAAGTCTTCAAAATCCATTTATTTCTTTTCCTCAAATGGTAAAACTCTATTTTTCTTTTATTCCTTCCAACTTCCTCTTTTTTCCACGACTTCCGAAGTGTTCCATTTATAGGGGAACAATTTTAGGGTGTTAACGATTCGGAAACCTAAAAAAATACTGCTATAATGGGAGAATTCCCCCTCAATGGACTATTGATAGTTCTGTAAGCCACTACAATAAGCTTTAGCCCTTCTTTTCTCCTCTCTATGACCTGCTACATTGGGAAATTCTGGATGTAGTAGCCTTGATCCTTCAAAGAATGCTTTTTGACTCTCGCTACATCGGAAGAATTTTTGATGTAGCGGGACTTGGTTCTTTCGTACTCAAAATATAGAATTTTAGTCTGCACTTTATGAATTCAACTCTTATGACCTACACACATTAAAATAAAGAAAAAACACATAAATATAACACTAAATTACTACTAAACTAGGTAAAACTAGGTATAAATAACTTGATAAAAATTAAGTTATCAAAATCAATACCACAATTGTAGGGCCTATGCTTGTATCAAAACTAAGGTTTCTCTAACCACTATATAGGAAGTGAATCCCATTAGCAATCTCGAGATCAAGATATCAGTACTAAGATTGGTTGGCCCACTTCTTGACACATTAAAATTCTCTTATTTATGAGAAAAATAAATCTCGCTTTGACCAATCCCAAGGTCCTGACCGGGGTTATCCCTAACTTTTCTTGAATCCTATCCAAAAATAAGAGGCTAGTAGAAGATATGTACTCTACACTAAACACTAGGATAGGATATTGAAATGGAGGTTAAGATGTTGGTGCTAATAATAACAATTTATCAAGTCAAAAAGGAAAACGGCCAAAGAAAAACACGTAGGAGACCCCATCCTCCAAACTTTGTTGGCTACATTTAAGATTTTATACAGACTAGTTACTTGTGAAGCAATAACCTACAAGGCAATCGTTAGGCTAACACCAGCTTTATTATTTGGGGATTGCTTGTAGTCCTCAGCAAAAATGCCAGTCATTTTTATTCTTCGATATCCCCAAATGGGAAGACTTAGAAGATATGTTATCAACTAATATAAATATTGACCAGGACAAACAATTAGAAGAATTGAACCCTTATGATAAAACCCTTCTCTCTATTGGCATTGATAAAACCCACAAATGCTACAACCCTTGTTATTTCATTATTATTACCTTTAAATTCCAACCCGCAACTTAAGCATGAGTTTCGTTTTTCCAAAAAGATGGCATCACCCTAAGATTTTCTTCTCTACTTATAGGTAGCAAGGGAAAAGGCATTATAGTGATTATACTGACATGGAAGGAGATTAAAACCTCTTATTATCAAGCCAAAATGGCAAAGAAACCTATGTAGTGTTTGAAATATCCATCTCAGAAATTTCAAGCATCGATAATTGGCACCATCCATGTGAATTTGAACAAGAAGTTAACCTGTTCACTCGCCAAAAAAAATCGTATCAAATACGTATAAATAGCATAAATATTTTGAATCTAACAAAATATCCATCAACAACAAGAATCGCTACTCCCAGAGGCCTTCTGTTAAAAAGTAAGAAAATTCAGTCTAAGAAGCTGAAGCTTCCAACCCAAATAATCCAAAGCGAATGTTGCTGCACTGCCCCCAAGTCATGTAATGGCCAAAATCGACGAAAGAGAATCCCTCTAATTGGTTGGAGAATTAGAGAAATACAGGATCATACACTTAGAGAAAGACCATAATGATAGACACTCATCCAAAAGAATGAAATGCTAAGAAGAAAGGTGGCACAGTCATGAAAATTATTCCATGAGAACTATGGTAGAGGAAAGCCCCAAAAAATGGTGATGTTGACTGAGGTAAAGGAGAGCCAAACTCATCAGTTGAAAATGTTTGTGTGCTGTAATGTGTGTGTGTGTGTACACACATGTGGTTAATCAATGACTTGGTGTCAAGTAGAGAATAATAGTGATCTATGTTCGCAACTTACTGATCAACGGTCCTAGGTCAACTTGAGCTAGAAAGCAGTACCTGTCCAGATGTCAACGCAAAGGAAATCAAAACGTGTGTCAGACACTTGATTCATGAGCTATAGGCAGAAAGAAAGGAGGATTTATTGGCAAATCTCGATTATATTTTTGGACTAGGAAAGTATTCAATGTCCTCTTTCACGTGGGAAATCCTGGTGCTAATAGTCTTGAGAAAGTCTAAAGTGCCCAAAATAACCCCTTGCACTAGCAAAAGGGATCCAACGCTATACCTGGGAGAAATAATAGTGATCCAAAGTCTAACATAACAGTAAATATGCCATCTTTTTCCATTAACTTTAAGGGACCAGCCAAGAGGTAGTCCAAAAGTTTGGCCTAAAAAAGTGTACGAAGCTTCTTGTAGTTGAGTGAAGTATTACTCGAAGAATTTTGAGGAGCCATTTTGACTGCCAAAAGTGTAAGTTCCCTCTTAATAATAAAATAAGGATAGAACGAGAAATTGCAAAACTTTATGATGAGTTTCCGTGATGAAGTTATTGACTTGGTGGCTTTTATCATTCCCTAACATTGGAAGGCCTCAAGATAGGTCTTTAAATTGAAAGAAGGTGGTACATTATCAACAAGCAATTTGCCAGTACCTATGAGAATTATTTGACAAAATCAAAATAGAGGATCAAGTATTACTGCAGATGAAAAAAGATAGAATGTTTAGGCCTTTGTCAAAAAGGGAAGTCCCACAAGTTAATGCCTAATGATAGAAGGGATAAGTGGTCGAATAAAAGAAATGTTGATTATAACCACAATAGAAGTAAGGATTCCCTAAAACTTTGATTCAAAAAAAGAAAAAAAGTCCCTCCACATAGACCTGCTCCTGAGAATGTCTCGCAAAGAGTGGCTCGAGTGCAAAAAAAGAGATTCACTCTTTTAAGGGCTAGCCTTTCACAAATACTCGTATTTGTAAAGAGTAAAAATATGTATCTAGCTAAACCCGAGCCCATTAATCTAAGAATAAATAAGTTCTATAATTTCCTCTATGATTATAGGCATGTCATAGATGATTGCATAAATTTGAAAGACCAAATCGAATTGCTAGTGAGAAATAATTACCTTGATAATTTCATCACGAACTGCTAAAAATATAGATGGAGTTTCGATCGACTGTAACCATCATGGTGTATCCTTTATCTAAACTCACGTAGCTAACAAATATGTCCGATCTTCTTCAGAAAAAATACAAAGATCGGCTGAACTTGCAACCTCTAATGCCCTTTCAGTGGTAAACTACCTGAACTTTCGTCTTCCTGTCATCATCCTTGCCTATTCGTTCAGGTAAATTACTTTGCTTGCGGTGGGATTGCACTCGCTATTTTCGTTAGTCATCGTATTTCCGATGGGTCAACAGCATGTAACCTCGTTAAAAACTGGGGTGAACCTGCACGTGGAGCTGATGATATCAAGAATGTGATTGTCGATTACAAATCAAACTATCATCCACATGATGCCGTAGCCTCGGTGACAAGATTTTACTTCCAAAATTATTGTTTTCGAGGTCAAATGGTAACAAGAATATTTGCATTTGATGGTAAGAAGATAGCTGATTTAAGGGAAAAAAATCAGAAATGGACCATACTTGGGTACTCATCCAACACATTTTGAGACCATATCAGCTCTTATTTTATGTCCCCTGATCAACATAACAATGACTATAGAAAAATCTACTACCCATACACAAGTAGCACTGACAATTCCTATCACTGTGCGAGACACAACGAATCCACCATTACCACCGCACTCTATTGGATATATGCTTACAATGACAATTGCAAAATTGACGTTGAACAAGAAAATTGAGAGTAACTATGTGGACTTTTAATATTAATGATTTATCTAAACTTCCATATTATGAAGCTGATTTTGGTTGGGGAATGCCGACATGGATAGTCACTCTTTCGCTAGCAAACAACGTGGTGGTACTGAAAGACTCTTGCGATGGTGAAGGAATTGAATCATGGATTGGATTGCCTAAGGAATATACGGATAAATTTGAAAAGGTTCCTGAAATCGTTACTTATAATCAATTTTCTACGTCAAAAATGGCTAGATTATGAAAATGATGAATACTTTGTGAGATAAGCCATCTCTTGAGATGAAGAGAGATTTTTTACAGAGGATGAGATTGGGTTCTCTAACTACATCGTTTACTGGACTTTTGTTGTGTTTAAATGAGCTGATTTTAGATGTCTTTTTTCTAAGACCTTTATTTTTTATGAAAAAGTTTTGTGTATTTTTATAAAGAAGTTTTTATGTGTATTCATGTGGTAAAGCTTGCTACTTCATATTTGATAAAAAGGATATTTAATAAATATTTTTATATTAAATAAATTTCGTGATCTACACAATGGTGGAGTTAATATTAATATAAAAAATATAAATTTCGTAAAAAAAAATAAAAAAGAAGATTATTTTTTAATCTATTTTTAAAATATAGAGAAAAAGATTCAACACTAGATAAAGCCTTAGTGTTTTATCAATTATTTCTACTAAACTATATAAGTGGACTGGCAAAAGGCTTCTTAAGTATAAACCAACATGAAAACGAGACGTCGTTTGCTTCACACGCGTAAATAATGACTTTACGTCATAATTTTTATTTTATATTTCAAATATTATAAATAATACTAATAAAATTCATTTTTATTGGGAATAATTTTAAAATATACCAAATTAACTATTAAGAACCAAAAATTTCATTCTAAACTTTTAAATTTTTGAGTAAATAATAGACACATGACACGTAATAAATTGATTATACATGCGAACCTTGAAAATATTATTTCATAAGTTCAACTATACGAATTCAAAACTGGATTAAAATTGTTGAAACCAGACCGAAACTAGACCGGTTCGGTCATATATGTTTATTTGGTCCAAACCGATTATTTAATTTTCAAGAATCGATGTTTTCTTAACTGGTGAATTTCAGTAAACATCTAACCGAACCATGCTTAGCACTACAATCCACAATTCCAAGTACAAAGAACAAAAAAAAAAATTTACAAAAATTGCAATACATATTGAACATTGGTACGCAGGAACATGAATTCGCATTTTTATTTTTTATTGACGGACCTAATAGCCATAGATAACACAAATCATAACATGGGTTTCAAAGCAGAAATGAAATGCTCCAACAGCCGAGAAAGTATACTCTATTTCTATTTATATCATTTGTATATTACTCATTCCGGGAAATACGGTGGTCACAAGAGAACGATAAAAGAGAAAAAAAGTCTGGAATTTACACACATTCGGTCAGAGTTCATACATTAAGAACAAAAACACTTGAATCCAAAATAGCAAACTTAAAGACAGAGAATCATAGCTTATCTTTTAAAACAATGCTGCATTGCATTATCTACTTCATTATAATATTTTCACCTCAAACTACCCATTACAGGCCACGGATTCACCCCAACCACTGGTAGTAAAGGCCGCACTGTAGGCACCCGTCTCACAATTGAAAACGCTTCATTAAGACGAGCAGCTCGAGTCCTGAACTGAGACACCTTCTGCAGAAATTAAGCACGGTTGAAATATGTCAATCTATCAATTCTTGCAAGATAACTTGCACAACAAAAGCATACTAGTTTACAAGAGGCATGCTTCTTAAATATGCTATATAGGAAAAAGTAATAGCAGGGGAAAGAAAACGAATTAAATAAGAAAACAAAGAAAAATCCTATTTAAATACAGACTTGAGACTCAAATAAAACTTCTTAAAATAATTTACCATTAGTTTTTGCGTTTTATCCTACATGGGCAAACATTGCTAAATAGGTAAATAAACTTACAAGGGATTAAGAGGCAGTCTTACTTAAAAAATCTCAAAATCTATAATAACCATGATTCAACCAAGTATGATATTCCACATTCTGCAGACTGCCTCAAGGTTTCGCTTCTGGGGTTTTCAACTCTAATGATCCAGTGCTTAATCAAGGCAATTGGGGTGGTACAAAGTAGCTTCAGAACTCCCGTACAGCAGATTTCAGACCTTCTAAAGTAATCCTATCCACCTAATTCCCCTCAATTAGGCATAGTGCATAATGATACACCTCCCTTCAGGGAGTGAACTGCCTCACTGGCTGTCATGTTCAAACTCCTACTTCAATACCAATTGTAACAACATTACTACCAAATCACAAAATTATGTTCTCTAATACAACCTTCGTGGTTTCACTTTCAGGATTTTTGCTCGCTCAAGGCAACACCAGCCAAGAACTCTTAAATCAACAATGCAGAATCTTGCACAAGGACTTGCTCACACCCAACCAGTACCTCTTACGAGGCACAATCATAACAATCCATAACATTCTGTCTAATCTTTATATTATATTTTGAAGCACCAGAACGAAGGTTTTGCCTCAATATGTGGAGAGAATACAAAATTTAGCTAATCAAACAAACCAATTATAAAATATTGTATTCAGTAACTATTCATCAGGAGATAGAATGCAATTAGATTTGACAAAAATAAATTCCAACAACTTAAAAAGAAACATTGAGAACATTAATGGTAAACGTTAAACAATCTAAAGATTCGATTAACTAAGCATGTACATCTCCAACTACTAAAAAATTTCAGATATGATAAAAGATAAACAAGTATCAAAAATTTTTATTTCCAGCGACACTATTCAATTCAAATATGAAAATTCAAGTAAAAAAACTCTACTAAATAGAGTCACATGACATGTAGTTGTCCAATTAGAATAACATAACATAAAACACAATTGATAATTCAATTTCCAACATTATTTCAATTTAACAATGTTGATGATCGAAATAGCAAAATGAACCTAAGAACTGACCTTATCGTCAAGAGTAACCTTCAGCTGCAAACTCCTGCTCTTTCGCTTCATCCTATACAACCTCTGCCCCAAGATAACCAGTCCCATCACAGCCGCAGCCACAGAGAATGACCAAACAGGATTAACCTTCAAAACACAGAATTTCAAGACCTCAAAAGGAACCTTCCACCATGCTACTTTCCCCTTCTCATCTTCACCAACTGATTTCACTTCAGATTTTTTTTCTTCAATGGCAACACTCGAATTTGCTTCTACCGAGCCATTTCCACTGTCCGATTCACCACCAATTTCAGATTCATCTTCTTTCTTCCCTTCATCACCAAAACTCATCTCATTCTGCTTTTCAAAAGCCTCAAAGCTCATTGAAACCAAACCATCACCACCCGAATCAGACCAGAATCTGTCCAAATCCTTATCTTTGTTTTGAGTTTCCCCAATTCCTACGAAACCAACTTGGCTCTTCATATTTTCTATAATACCCAATTCATTTTTCCCATCAAAATAATCAATTTTCGTCGAATTGTCACTACTACCCACCATATCCACAATCCCTTCAAAACCCACATCATTTTTCACATTATCAACATAACCCAACTCATTTTTACCCCCAAAATCACCAAATTTACGGTCATCAGACCGATCACTCCCCGAATCGGACCAAAATTCACCTGAGTTCTTCCTCTGATACCGATTCTCGGACCCGGGATCGATCCAACTCGGATTATCAGACTCCAGAGAACTCTCTTCACTCATATCAATAAAGCCAGTCTTAGCATATTTTTTCTCACTATCAAGAGAGAAATAATCTGATCGTATTATACCTTCCGAGTAATCCCCTTCCGTTTCCTCAAAATTCCTCGAATTCTCCACAAGAATTTCCGAAGTGACAAGGTCCGATTCCGAGTTGTGAAGAAGTTCCCAATCTTGGAACAGCTCGCCTCCTCCCGCTCCTGCTCCCGACCCTGATGATGATGAATCACCTTCCATGATTTCCTTTTTCCTGTTTTCCCGGATAATCAAAAAATAAATAAATCAGCAAACCCTAGCCCAAAGCCAAAGCCAAAAAGTGCCAATGAGTGAGAGAAACGAGAACTTTAAGAAGAAAGGAGAGCTATCAGCACCGGTAGTAATAAAGTTTGAGTTTTGATCATCTAGAATTTCCATTTCTACACTGCCATAGGATTTATGCAATCTCAACCGTCTATTCAAATAGATTAGGAATAAAGGGCTCACCAATCTTTATTAATTTTAAAATAAAGCATGGCCTTAATTAAAATATAAGAAAGTGTTTTTCTTGTATTAAATTAAATGCGAAAGTTGGAGTATTTTTTATATTATCTAAAAACAAAATTTATTTGTTTATCTATCAACGCTAACTATATAAGAAATTTTGTGTGCTTATCAATAACATTATATGATTATTTTTATTTTATCATAAAATATTTTACATGTTAAACTAATATCAATTTATAATATTAAAAATTTATATAAATTAATATAGTAATATAATATTTTTATCATTTATAAATATGTGATCATTGTTGCATCTATGGAAAATTTATATAAAAAGATAAAATATTAAATAAAAATATAAAAAATTAAATTAATAATACTAAGTGATTTTGATTAACTTGTAAATTTGCATATGATTAAAATCAGATAAATAATAAATATTTTTTATGATTTTATTAAATAACAATTATTTTTTATTTTGTGATAAAAATTCTCTCAAAATTTAAATATTGTAATAAATATTTCTCAGATAAATTAATTCTCTTAATTTTTTTATCTCTTTTTATAATATAATAATTATTATGGACTAATTTTTAAAAAATAAAATATAATTTATAAATGTTTATATTTTTAGAATATAAATTTTATCAATTAAAATTTGTACATTTTATATAATCTTTTAGTAGTAATTTTGTCTATTTTATATAATTTTTTTAATTTTTATATTTTTATAAAAATTAAAAATATAATAGTTATTATATTGTAAGAAAAGATAAAAAAATTTAATTTTACAAAGAGATTTGTTACAATTTTTAAATTTTAAATTAAATTTTATTACAAAATATAAAATAAAAAAATGATTATCATTTAACAAAATTAAAAGGGCATTTGTCTTCTCTCATCAAAATAATTAAAAAAATAAATAATATTTTAGAATAAAATTCGACATTTTAAGTAATTATTTAAATATTTATTTTTAAATAAAACTTAAAATAATTATTTGAGATTCTTAGTATTTTATTAAAAAAACTGGTTTTGAATAATGTCGGTAAAAGTCAACACTGTGCATTTGACACTATTTTTAACCGCTTGTTTTGTGGAACATGATAAGAACAATGAGATTGGGGGTACTGGAATATTACTGCTAAATGGATGCGATCCTTTTCTTCACTCGGACAATTTACGAGGGAAGTAAGGGAACAACTGTCGAAGCACTCATTCTAATGGATAATAACAATAAGATCACTCACTTCCGTGTTTGCAATAATAAAAACATAACCTTTTTAATTTATATAAATTAGGTACTTGAACTTGACCCCCATTCCAAATAACTAAATGCACGTAACATTGAATGTGCATAACTAAATTTAAATTAAAATATCTCGCCGCAATTGGAAACATCCAATATTAAGTTATATATTTTGTATAATATTATGTTTCTTTTTAGTAATATCCCAAATTTTATTTTTTTAAGTTATTTTCTAAATTTAATTTTTATAATTTATATATAATTTATCAATTAAATGATAGATGTTATTATATTTAGAAATTTAAAATAAAATTTATTAACTCAACTTACTATTTAATCAATGAATGTTGGTTCAATTAGGATGAAAATTATAAAATAATTTATTATCTTAATTTACTGTTTAATCGACGAATGTTGGTTCAATTAAGACCAAAAATTTAAAATAATTACGCGAAATAATGATAACATCTCTTGTTATCATTTGCACAGAGAGAGAGAGAGAGAGAGAGAGAGAGAGAGAGAGAATATATCAAGGATTCTTTTGATAAAAATCAATTAATTATGGCATTTGTTATAAAATTGAAAAAAATAGAGGCCTGATTGTTATTACACATGTAGTACAATGCATGACGATTCAACCGATTTGCCATACATTAGTTAAGACAGTTGGGAAATTAAAGAAGCCGCCACATTTTACTAGAGAAAATTTATTTAATATAAACCAAATTATATAGAATATTGCTGATACAAATACTTTATTACTATTAATTCCAAAATTTTTTTAAGTCATTTAATTATTAAAATGAAAAGGTAGAAATAGTTAATTAAGTCAAAAGACTAGGACAAAAGTAAGTTGGACAAAATCTAATGGCGGTTTGCCCATGGTATTTCTACGTAACCTCATTTATTTTTCAACCCTTAAAGTCAACATGACATTCTAATTCTAATATCCCACGTTTAATTCCTAATAACCATGATTAAGATAATATTAAAAAAAATTCTACGAACGCCAATAGAAAAGACTTGAAAACATTCGATACAAAATTGGAAATTTCATCTGTACGTATAACGAAGCAAAACATTGCTGTTGAAATGGACGAATAGCTTAACGGTGTGATCAACTGTCTGTTACTTTCATGGGTTCAATCGTCTTTGAAGTTCCTCGACAAATTTACTTCTGGGAACGACCTCCTCTTGGATGCTGTCCAGGTTCTTAAATTTTACAATCCCTTCGTTCAGCTCCCGCTCACCAACTATTACCATCCAAGGGATTTTCCACTCCCTAGCCCGATCAATGAGCTTCATTATTTTCTTATGGACCATGAATTCTGCATTCACCTTGGCATTCCATAGCTCTGTAACCAGTTCTGCTAGACGTACCTTATCCCCAAGCAAAGCCACCAGTACTTGTGTCTCAGTGGCTCGGATTATCTACCAGCATCACAGAACAAGAAATTGTATATTAGAGCACAAAAAGAGATGCAACCATGCAATATCAAACAGGGGGCAACATTTATTCGAAAAAGATTATAAGAAACGGAACGTTACATTCCTTTCTTTCCTCAAATTCAACCTTACTTTATGTAAGAAATCATACAATAAACAGTTAAATGTAATGAACTATTATCTAAAATACAGATTTAGATATCTATAAAGATGCACTAGAGGTTATTATCACCTGGTTTCTTTGCTCCATTATAGTAAACACTCGCTCAATTCCTAGACTGACACCGACTGCCGGAACCTGCTTCGTACCGAACATTCCAATTAGGTTGTCATAACGTCAACCAGCAGCAATTGAACCAACCTGAGTACATGAACAAGTGACTCAGGCATCCCAATAACAAGTGCAGAACTTATGAAAGCTCAACATCTCCCATCATCCCAATACAGGCTTATCAATTAAAAAGAAAAGAGGGTAAATGCCTAGATTGTATATTTTTCATAAAAGAAATTCTTGTTTTAGAAATGCAAGCAACTGTTAATTATGTATGTCATTGGTAATTTCTTCCTACTTCCCATTCAAAAATTATTTGTTCGGCACACTTAATACGCTGCAAGACCAACTTTCATAGATTAATTTTTAAGGTGAAAAAAATGTTTGGTAAACACTAACTTTTAATATGGCCAACTGATTTTTTTTTCTACCAACATCTGATATCAATGGCTTTTAAAGACACAGCACATCAATTCCAAACATACCCTAAATGCAATGCCAAAAGGATCCATGTACATAACTCTGGGGAAAAAATCCAACATCGATGACTCAAACAATAAAATAAAAATGTGATTGTACAAGGCACATATAAACCTCTCTATCAAGTGAAAACTAAATGAAGAGAAGTAAATAAAAATACATAATTAAAATTACCCACGTGACCCCCTTGAAAACAGCTTCAAATATGACCCCAGTGTAATAGTCAAGACCTCTTGCAAGACTCAAATCAAAAACCACTTTATCAATGCACTTTGACTTTTCTAGAGCTTCAAATAAAATTTCAAGGTCATCCAGTGCAAGTTTCGATTAGCTGTTTTCTAAAAACATGCTGCCTTCACGTTTAAGCTTTGACAATATTACCAAAGGAGATCCCCTTTCCTTCACAAAAGTTCCAATTCTATCTGCTGTCTCAACAGTTAAGCCCTTCTCAACCTAGAGACTGTAAAATCAGCCATTTTGGAAAAGTCAAATTTGGTTTGCAAGATTTCATCTGAAAAACTATGGGGCAAGTAAATAAACTCAAAACTACCAATTACAAACCAACAAAAACAATAAAGGCTACATTTAGAACACAAAAAACATAGTGTCATATTATAAATGCATGTATGCTCACCATTTCTTTTTTAATCTGCTCAAAGGATTGCTTGTCAAGCTTGTCAATACTGGAACAAATTGTTCTGAATTTTTCAGGGGGCACCCCACATATTTCCAACATACCATCTAGTAACATGCGATGATTCAGGGATATCACAAACGATTATAAAAGAACAAAAGTACTTTCAAGAAGTTTCCGAAACCCAATATGTAAACATTTGTTCAATTATCTAGATAAACAGATACCATAATGAGTTTCGAACAAGTACCCATTCTAATCCCAAATATACGAGATAGAATGGCCACAAACATATTCTATTGTCTGAAATAACTTAGTGCATACTATGATTCATAACTCAAATGAAACCATATCATAAATGTTTAGAAGCATATATCATATCTAGATGAGCTTCCACATACACGGATAAGTTATCCAATACAAGTAAACACATGTATTCTATTCACACGTCAACCTCAATGTCTTTGAAAGCTACAAGATTATCATATAAAACTAATTGCATAAAAACACAAGAAGAACAGCACAATTAGTAGGATTTACCTCATAATCTCCAACATCCAGCTCATCAAGTAGCTCTATCAAAATTTCAATAATCTCAAAGTCTGGCCCCATCCTTTCATATTGGCCAGCAATATCGAAGTCACATTGATAGAATTCTCGAAATCTTCCTTTGGAAGGGTTATCCCTACTATATACCTCAGCTATTTGGTGCCTTTTTAGAGACATAAGACCATTCATAGCCACATACCAAGCAAATGGAACATTTAAGTCTTATTGCAGAGAACAAAGCTCTCCACCCAGTAAACTCGTTGACATAAATGTTATATTCTGCCTGCAATAGAGAATTATAATATGCTCTTTTCCATTAAAAGAACAAAATATAGATTAAGAGGTAGTTGTCAACCTCCACAAACCCAAAATAACCTTCAGCAAGGAATGGCTACATAAGCATGAAATACAGCTACAAAAAGTAAGAGTTTTAACATTAAATCTGACATGTCCACAAACAGTAAGAGTTTTAAAATTAGAGGCCAAAACCACCATCGAAATCAAGGAATCACAAACTTAAGCCATTTTGTGCTTGATGCAGAAGTCCAATATGTGAAAGTGAGGTACGATTCTAAACCCTCAACTTTAGTTGTCATGTAATTGCACATTAGATTTAATAAAGCTAAAGGCCATACAGAACTCGACCAGTTATACTAAATTTAAAGAACAGATATTCAGCAGTTCAAAGGTAGCAGCATAAACAAGGGACTAAATTAGATAAGTTAATAAATATAAGGTGTTTTTAATTATGGATAACATTTGGTGTAGTTTCTATTCCAAACAACCACAAGTAGACCAAAAATGGAAAGTGATTAATAAAACTTAAACGTGAATGCTGAATGCAGTTGGCTCAACTATTAATCAATGGATTTACCTGATCAGCAAGATCATACATCAACTTTGAATCTTCTCCATATTTTCCCATTAAGGTCTCTCTCAATTCAAACACAGGAGCATCTACGGCCGTGGCACCATGCCTCTTGAAAACCCCAGCAATGACTACAAATGCTTTCTCTCTTATGACCATTTGTTCCTTTGCAAAATCACGAGTACCCTGACATCCACCATAATTCACACAATTTAAGTACACAGAAAATTCCACTCAAGCCAAAGAAAGGATGACACCAAACGGTCAACAAAGTTATATACAAAAATTAGCCTAAACAGCCAGAATCAAATGGTCCACTGCACTTACGTTGGATTTGTTTTCCTGTGGTACCACTTCAAAAAATTTAAAACATAATTATAGTTGCAATAAATTTTATTTCTTCAAAACAAAGCCCAATTATGTTAAAGAAACGAAATTTAAAACATTTTAAAAAGGCCTTTTAACAAAAGAATTTGCAACAGAAAAACCACGTTATAACAACTGAATCTCAACAAAAAATTCTGAATGCTCATATATATGACCACTCAATTGCAACTCCACCACTAACCAAAGGCATTTTATACAATTAATAATTCAAATAATATCAGCATAAGCAGCACTCAAAATAAACAGTAAATGACTTTCCCATCAAAATACGATAAATTTACCAAATTAACTTAGTGTCGGTCCATTTTCATAAAATCTCAATAATCATGTGTGGAAATTCTTTTCTTAAACAACCTTTTTCAGTGAATTTCGCTCAACAATGCAATTTCGTGATCACAATTAATATTTTTCCATAGTTAGCTTAATGTAACTCAAGCATATTCATAAGGAACTATAAGTCAACTCTATATCAGAGACTTTTTGTGCTAAAACGTGATATCCCCATGCATTGTCTGAAGGTACTTATCCCGCTACTGTATCAATTACTTTTCCATTTCTTGTGTTACAAAAAGAACCAAACTAACAAATTGAAATGGCAATATAATTACCTTAGGCAGTTTCGGAAGCCTTCTACTTTCATTACTCCCCATAATCTCTTTTCCTTTCATCAATAAACCATCAAGCTCGGGGCCTTTTGGATCCAAAAATGAAAAGAGATCCTCAACCCATTCCTCCAATGCCTCAAAACCCTTACTTTGCTGCCTGTCCCTAATCAACTGCACCAGAACCCCAGTCCCTTTCCCCAAAACCACCTTCTTCTTCTTCTTCTTCTCACTCTTTTTATCCACTATCGCATTGTCTCCATTCACCTTCTCACTTCGTAACTCCCCACCTTCAACCGCAACAAATGGAATCACCAACTCCCAGGTCAGAATCTTCCACGCAATTCCCAAAAACACGTTCGGTTCATGCACTAATTTCACATAATCGTCCTCACAATCTGCATCCAAAACCAGCTTATATGCATTTTTCAAACTATCTCCAATCAGGCAATCTTTCTCAAATAAATTCCTCAAACTGTCATGATTAAATGAATACAAATTCATCTTCACACGACACATACTACTCTTGCCCAAATTACGAATCCCTGAAGCCAATGCCCCCACGGTGACACCCACACCTTCTGCAATCCCACTTGTCCCAGCTTTCAGGCTCGAATTTAGTTCAATTCTCGTACTTGAATGCATTGATTTCGCAACTTCTCTTAATTTCCCATTTATTTTGGTAATTTCTAAGATATTTTCGCTCTGTACTTTACCCAGTAACTTGGACCCATTGAGCAACACCTTCAGGTCACCTGCGGCCCCAATTTGCTCGTTCGCGGTGAACCCATCACCCGAATCTATTGAATGAAACGCTGCCACGTCAGCTCCAGACGCTTCACACGACAAAGCAGCTACCGCATCAGCAATTGTCGATAAAGCCGTTGACTTGTGGTCTAAAATGGCACAAACTCCAGCCAAAACAGCCGGTAAAATCAAATTCTCCAAAACAACACGCTCCTCTTCAGTCACATCAAATAACTCACTACTAAAATCTCTCCTTCGTGAATTTAGAGCTTCGGAAATGATAATGTGAAGAACCGGACGGACTGAGGATCCGGACGGGACCAGAAGCAGCTTGTTGAGAAGGACAATTAAAAAAGCGTGGGTTTCTTCAAAAGATAGGAATTTGGATATGGGGATTTGGAATTTGGCGACAGGTATCTGGTTCTGATGGGGTAATGCAGAAGCGAGCCTATCGAGCGCCGATGAATCGACAAGTACCTAAGCAAGGCCGCCAGAAATGGTGGCGGCAGCGGAAGAAGAAAGCGAAGATCCTTTGCCCCCCACTTTATCATTGAGCCTCTCTCCGCCATTGTCTAGGCTTTCCGGAGATAGAAGAGAGAGGAATGCAGTGAGTCAGCGACACAGAGACAGAGAAAGAAATGAGTGCTAGCGTAGCTTGCCGCGCAGCAGGCTTTTTGACTTTTAAATATGAATACGATGCCGTTTTACTCATAGCTCGTCGCCAACATCCGGGTTTCGTAATTAGGCCATGCATGCCACGGCCTTGCCTTGCCACTCTCGTTTTAACCATTTAACCTATTATTATAATTCTTTAATTTCATAAAATTAAAAGATAATAATTTATTTTTCACCTTGTTATTGACATTTCACAAAAATCTTAGAGCCTTCCGGTGCTGAAGAAAAAAATTTCTTCTTACATAAATACATCCTTCTATTATTAAGTATTTTAAGTTCAAATTTGTTGTGGGAAAGTTCAGAACCTCTTAGCAGTTTCAGCAAGCAATAGGAATCCAAAATTGCAGCATGTTTCATGATCGACAAACAACATTTACCCTCAATAGATTTTCATCCTCCTTCGGCATTGCCTTCTCGAGAAAGGAAACAAACTCAAATCGTACCTCTTTCCATTTCAGCTATCCTTCATCATCGTATTCAGTATTAACAACTTTATACGCAACAAAATTTGACATCCGAAATACAACCAAGGAATCAAAATTTTACATTCAACAGATTTTCATCTTTCTTCTGCATTGCCTTCTCAAGCAAGGAATCAAGTAAATCCTATCTCCTTACATTTACAGCTATCCTTCATAGTATTCAGTATTGACGATTTTACAAGCAACAAAATTTGACATCTGAAATACAACCAAAATAACAAGAGTGTAAGACGATTTCTAAAATCATGCAGAGAAATTAAGGGAGCAACGTTAAAAAAATAATTATTATTATTTTTGATTTCAAAGTCACAGCACGTCAGTCACAAACATACTCAAAATGACGAAACAAAACACAATTCTCTAAATGTTGAGGCAATATGTATGTTAACTTTGCTTGCAAATTATCATCGAGTTTGTCAATTGGAATTGTGTCTAGGTTAACTCGAAATTCATGTATAAACCAATGAGTTTTCCTTCCTTTAGGTGGTCTTCCTTCACAGTAAGTCAGAATTCGCAAGAAGCCAACAACTTGATTGTCTTTAAAGATTTCCTCCTCCATGGATACAGAATAGTATCCATCATCAGTTACAAGCATTGAGTCTGGCCTGGCGGTGTAACAATACCACACATTCATTTTTCCAGCCTTAAATCACCTGAAAATTATTTATTTGCAAGTTAAAATTTTTTCTTATGCTACTACAAAAAGTATAAATCCTGCATAGAAGACCAAATAATGCACAGCTTTACCAAAAATCTGCAAAGAAGAGAAAGCATAGAAGAATAAGCTTATAGCAACACTGGGGAAACCTTCCTGAATTCAATCCAACAACCAAACTTCAAGCCAGCAATACACAACTCAACCAAAATGCATTATGTCAAGACCGCTTATCAGATGAAAAATAGGTTGGCCTTAGGCTCACAAGGGTGGCTAAGCATCATCACTTAACGGTTTAGTCTTTGGAGGTTGATAGCAAGTGCTCTTTCTTGACAGTCAGATAAGAGAATAAATAAATAAATAAATAAAAAATTGAGCACATCTACTCTTTTCTAGTGCGCGAAGAATATATAAAGAAGATAGAGAACATGCATATACAAGTCAAAAAATGTAATTGTTCTTCTAAAATGTGAAGTGATTTTCAGATTGAGTAACTATCAAATTTTGACAAGAGCCATTGGTGGACCAGTTGCAGCTACGTAAATAAACATAAGGAATACTGACACTCTCTGTTTTTTTTTTTGAATTACTAATACATAAATCAAAAGTCAGCAGGGAGAAGTGAGAAGTGTACCAGGAGCCTATATAACTGTTGTTATGGCATTGCCAGGGTATCTATGCCACCACTAGACCATTTCTACTCCCTAATGCAGGGAGATATGTTCCCACAATTTTTCCGTAAAAGGGGCAGCTGTGATATAGTTTGAGAAGCTAAAACATTAGAAAGGGGGAAAAAATCTTCTTTTTCTTTCTTTCTTTTTAGCCCAAAAAAAATGTAAATTTATTGCCCCATTTAAACTCTGAAATTATCTACAAGTTCAACGTAAAAATAGGAAATATATGCATCTTTTTCATTATATTTAATTCAATTTTAGTACAAAAAATGCACGGTGATCATGATCATGAAAGCCCTTTGTACTGAAAGAAAAAAACAATAAAATAACAAAACTAACCAAATCTAAATGTGAAAACTGCTTTTTGAATGTCTAATATTTAAATCCTTACCTAATAATTCAAATTTTGGGGTTTTGCAGCTCAATTAGCTCCAAGAAACAAAAAAAAAACAGTTGAAATTTTCCCCCTAATTCACATAAATATACTATCTGCACGTTTAGTAGGACATATTAGAATGCATTAAAGCAAATATATTGGATTGGTGATGTATTAATTAATACAGCAACGTGTTGGATGTAATGTTGCATTAAATTTTTATTTTTACATTTTTTACATATTACTTGTATTATTTAATTATTAAAAAATAAAAATCCACTAGCCACCGTTGCAGCCATTACCAACCACACTTATCCACAGTTGATCACCAACTAATGGTTCCCCATGAAGGTAAATTTGGTGCCTTATCACCATCAGACTCAACATTGACCAATCTAACAATGGTGGTAACAATACACCTTCAATTGTAGCTGTTTGACTGTGACTTTATATAATTGCTAAACATTTTTGTTGTTGTTTTTAGGCAAAAGACGTCTCAAACAACACCACTAGTTGCACAAATGAGTAGATAAATCAAAAAACAATTCCAATGATACCAATTTTGAGATTAAAGTAAGTCAACCACAAGTTGCTAACAGCAAAAGGCTGTGGTTGGCATGCATAAGTAGTGTCGAGACGGTTAGAAGCAGTAGCTGACAGTTATAAGTTAATTTTCATTAACTTACTACAAATTTAAATATAATATATTGTAGGGATGACTGAGAGTCCAACAAGTCAATCTTTAATCAACAATGCAGCATTATTTCAAAATTATGCAGACCACACACAAAGTATAAAAGAATTTGAACAGACCAGAAACATAAAAAAAATTAATGCAAACTTAACAAATTTTCCAGAGCGAACAACCAAACACACCCTGACATGAAAAAAAAAAAAAAATTGTCTTTTATTAGGTTACAAATATCCAATCTTTTACCATCACACAAATAAAAGTAATAAGTTAAGCTATGTCTAACCAACAAAACATAACAAATGAATTAAAGCATTTTTTACTTTGAAAAAAAGGAGTACTTACCAAAGGGAAATTCATCTGGGCATTTGGAGTAGACGTCAACAGTTGGGAAGATATCCTCAAAAGAAAGTTCACCAAGAATCTTCTTCTTCAGAAATAACAAAATCTCTGAATAACGTGGACGAAATCTATACCCAAGTGGCATCCAATTTTCCGTTCTTTTTCTCTGGAATCCCTGATTAGTCTGCCAGAGAATCTAACCGAAAAAAAAGGAGAAAACTTGAGGCATACGGTAAAGAACCAGCAATTGAAAACGGAAAAAGGGAAATTTTATTATTGAAGTAAAAAAAAAAAAAAAATCCTAAAGATATTACACTGAAAATTGAAGAATGCTGTAAGAAATCATGATAATCAAATGAACAAACCTGGTTCGTAATGATTCAGTTTGTAGCTTCGGTAAGGAGAATGCAGGAGATTTTCCCTGTTTTAATTTGGAAATTGATTCTTGATTTATGATTTACCTCTAAAACGGTTATAAAATGAAGATTAAATAACTCGAGTGGTGCATGGGTCGGTTATTTTAATTTTTTTTTAATATTATGGAAAAATTAAATTCATACAGATTTATCAATTACTTCTTTAATTATATTATAGAACATCTTAAACTATTTATTTCTAGCAGTTTCTTATTTTTCATTTTTTTCTTCAATTAACAATAACTATAAAATTATATTGACATAGTCAATGTATAGAACGAATCAAATTCTCAGATTGTTTGCATTTATGGAAGTGTTCATATAAGATAGTTAAGTATAGTCATTTGATTACAAAAGAAAAATTAACTCAATTAGTTGATTAATATATTTACTTATATATAAAATTACCATATAAAATTGCGAAAGATATATTTTATTTAAATCAAAAAGATAAAAAAACTAAATTTAATCTCATTGCATACTCAACGGCTTGATAAAACTGTATGTTTTACAAAATTAATTTCATTGGCAATTATTTTATTGCACAAAATTCCAAAATTTAGCTTCCGTTTCAGTGTGGCAAAAAAAAAATAAAAAATAAAGAAATTATGTTCATGGATGAGATAGCAAAGCTACATAATCTGAAAATCAAAGATCCATGATATTCAAGAACTGCAAAAATGCATTACCGAGAGTACATTTTCAATGAGCCACAAAAGGATCATTATTCCTGCTAAATCTAACATAATTCCTAAGTTCAAAGCCGCAAAATAAATT
>JAWDEX010000016.1:9358186-9438970 GCA_035221805.1 Trichilia hirta
ACCCTTCAGGTTGTTCCTAAATTACAAGAAAAATAAATAATTTCACGTTTTCCCTCACGGCGTACTTTGTAATTTAAATAATAATAAGTCTTCGTTTACTTTTATTTACCGAGTAGTAATAGAAGACTTCGTATAATAATAATGGTCTTCGTTTACTTTCATTTATCAAGTAATCTTCTTTTCCTTGAAAAAGAAGGTGATTGGAACGGATGTAGGTATATGATGTTGCTTTAAGCAGAAGCAAAGAGAAATTATTGAGTGTGTTCAAGTGCAAACTAGTGTCTATGTTACTATTAGATCATCCAACCTAACCCAGGAATCCACATGATGCTGATCATACAGAACGATTATGATTAATAGTGGTCAGATCTCGATTGTGTTTCAATTAGATGACTGCAGTAGACAATCCGCACAATCAACGCTGCTTCAAGTTTACACTTGAGTTGAGTGTTAAGACTCACGTAATTTGTAAATATATTTTTTTTATTAATATATATATATATATACACACACTTAATTATAGAAATTAGTATAATAGAATTTTATTGTTATTTTTTATATAATTATATTCTATCAATAACTGTTAACTGTTGATGTCCAAATTTTTCAGGGACGAAAAACTTAATGCACCACATAGATTTTACTGTTGCGATAGTCGTAAAACCTCTTCGGGAACACCAAAAATCACAAGAAATCGAGCTAAGAGTAAAGTCGGAGTATCGACGAGTAAACTCCGACGCTCAAGTCAGTGAGTTATCTAGGGCCGAATGAAAGGAGAGAAAGTATGAGTGTTTGAGTATTTTATCGACCCAGAAAACTGGGCTCGAAAAATATTTGTGAATGCAATCTCTTTTTCTTAACTGTTTAATGATAGCCCTCCTAAAAAATCCCCTCTTAAAAAATTCTCCTTCATGTATTGCTTTCACCCTTTATAGGGCCTCTGCACGTGTGAGTATCGGAAAATGAGAGTTTGATTAGATAGGAGTAGGTATGGTAGTTGGGTCAATCTTTTCATCACTCTTTTACGTTAGGTCTAGTGTAATAATGGGTGCCTACAACTTACAGAGCATGGCACAACCTAACGTGATGGGACGCCTAAATAGTTATTTGAACAGGGTATTTGTCGGTTCTATCCACAACTTTCGTTTTTGAAAGAGGCGTTGGGTCGCCTCGGTAATCAAGAAGGGATTGCCTCGATAATCAAAGTAGGTGTCGAGATACTAAAGCGACTAGGGCCAGACTAGGCCTTCTGCTTAGTGAAGTCTATGATCAAAAAACTTCAGTTGAAATAAGTATCAGATCGGTAAATATTATCAACTATAATTTAATTAATATTTTGGTCAGATATCCTCCGATCAAAAGTGAAGAGCTTTTGGGCATTATCTTTCAGAATGTTGCTGCTAGTCGAACAGCAAGAGACATCACAAAAGCTTGATTTTGATGCTAAATTTTTTTGTTATAACAATAAATTTATCATAGAACAGAATGTGTGTTAAATTTATGTCATGATGTAACAAGAGTTTTACTGGACAAAAAGATAAATAAATAAAAAAATTAACGTAATAAATTTCGGAAGAGCCTTCCAAATGATGTTTCAGTCCTCCCTTACCATTGTTTTTCTTGCCTCTGTTTGCTCTTTATTTATGGTTGTAGTTTATTATTTAATTCAATAGACTCATATTCATCAGCTGAAGCCAAAATTGCATTTATATTAATTATGCTCGGATGAGGGATTGACATACTCTCCAGATCGAACCTGATTCTCTGGCTATAGTTCATTGTCTTTCTTTTTTTGGATTACTCTCCTCCTCGTGAGCTTTGCACTTCTTGGTTTAAAGTATTAAGCATATTCGCCCATTTTTTTTAAAGGTAACAAAGTGACGGATATGTTCACCAACCATAGTTTGAAAAGCTCTTCTTAATTTGATGGCTTTCTTCCCTTATTTTATTAGTAAGGAATAACTTTTCAATTCTTGTGGCGTTTCCAAATTTATTGTTCTTGTTATTTATTCATCTCTTGTCTTAGGAATTTAATATAACTCTAGAGGACGAGTGGTTGCAAGCTACAGTATAGACCTATTGTCTTGTCATTTGACTTCTTCATCCCCCAATTTTTACTCATGACATTATGTCTTAGTTATATTTCTGCTTGTTGTTTGAAGTACTTAGTGTCTACTAGAGTTTTAGGCAACCTGTGAACATGTGATATTTTTGATTGTAGTGGATGTAAACTGGCAAAATTCTTTGCCTTACCTTTTAATAAAAGTATTTTTTCTTCTCTTGCACCATTTAATCTTGTTCACTCTGATGCGTAGAAACCTACTTCTATTACCATAGAAAGAGAGTCTCGTTATTATGTTTTATTTATTGATGATTACACTTATTTTATTTTGAATTTCTTGGTATTTAACAAATTTTTACAGCTCCTTTTAAAGCTCAACACTCTCCTATTATCAAGTACTTTAGATCTAATTTACGTGAAGAATATACTTCTAATTCTCTTTCTAAATTATTGGCTTTGAATAGAATTATACATAAAACTTTGTGTACTTACTTTCCAACAAAATGGTGTTACTAAAGGAAAATATAGATATATTGTAGAAAAAACCTATTCTCTTTTATTGTCTATCTTTATTCTTAGTCCCTTTGGCGGTGAAACAATTCTTATTGCTGTCACCTTGATTAATAAGATCCTCTCCTCTCACACTTTAGGTTTATCTCTATTTGAAAAATCATATGGGCATGCTTTTAATTATTTTTCCCTATGCTCCAAGGAACAATTTGAGCGTTTCATTACGTTAAGAGGCATTATGTCTTACAAACTGCAGGCATTTATTGCATCACCTTAATCTGACATAAGAGAGTGGTGAAAGGACTTGTTAGATGACTATACCTTACTCTGTCTAATCAAGCTCCCGTTCTTTGATGCTCGCACGTGTAAAAGCCTTATAAATAGTAAAATTTCTACGTAAAGGGAGGATTTTGGATCTTTTTCAATCTTGTGAGAGAAAAAATGGAGTTCAACTAATAAAGACCAACTCTCTCCCATAAATATTTTCTGAACCTAGCATCTCGGGTCAGTAAATTACTTAAACACTACTAATTCGTTTTCTTTTAACTTAATTTTAGATTATTTATTGACTTGAGTGATGGAGTTTATATATCGGTAATTCGACTTTACTCCTAACTCATTTTCTCTAATTTTAAGTAATTTCTCAAGAGTCTTTGTCTAAAATTGAATATTATTCTGCACGATCTTTACATTAATTATAATAGTAAAATTTATGTAGTGTACAGAATATTTCACTTGAAGAGAATTTAGGTATCAATAACCTAATTCAAATCCGAATTTGGGACGTTCCACTTTCAGTATTTTGCAATTACTGGAGATGATCAACTGAGTCCAAATAAATGCAACTCTTTTTGTGCTTAATTTGTTTTATTTTAGCTGGACATACGGGAACACTCGAACGGGACAACAGGTTTAGATGTATGATATTCTAATTATGTAATTTAATTATTTAATTATTTATGTAGATATTAAATGTTGCTGTGATATAGTTTCAATAAACCCATTGTAGTTTGTCTCTTCACTAATTATCCACCTTAAGAATTAATTGGAAACTAATAACCTGTTTATTTTTTGTTTTAATACTAATTGTTTAAATTAGTCTATTTTAAATATATAAAATTATTTATTTTTTAACTTAATTAATTTTTTAAGAAACTTTTCTTTTTAAATTTTTTTTTTCTTTCTATACGAATCTTAAAAGTCTCAAAATCTAATAAACTATAGTAACATAATTTTGATTCTCTTAATTTTCTAAATTAATAGATTGTTGATTCTCTTGCCAATTTGTCATGACGGTGTTCTTAGTCATTATCTTTTCATCTTCTTGCATTTTGCATTTATTTTTTGTCGCCTCCTTTGGTTGCATTAGTGTTCTGATTCAGCAAAAATTGATGTTAAATATGCAAATGCCAAAATTGAATAAGAGATGTATTGATTGAGAAGTCAAAAATGGACTTCCAAGAAAGTTTAAAATATGTACGCCTGATTAATTTTCAAATATTGTACATCTAAAAGCCTGATAATTTTTAAGGTGCAAGAAAAAATGTTTTTCTTAATATATAGAAGAATAAGTTAAAAATATGTACACTAAATTCTCTTCTGTATAATCCTATTTTTGATCAGTACAAAACTAATAATTGTTGGAACAACTTCAATGTTGATAACCTCTTTGAGTACATGAGATAAGACTCTGTCAAAAGACATTAAGATTGATGTAATAGCGTATTACAGACGATGAATTTAAAATAGGTTATGCCGACTTGTGTGTATGAAAACTCGGGCCTCTTGCAGACGTTACTTAATTGGTTAGAATTTCAAATAACTTATTATTTAAAGTTGTCTTCGGTTGACTGAATGAAAATTAATTTATTCATGTAACCAATTTTATTTATTTATTTATTTTGGATAAATTACTGCATTCATGTAGTATAAATGAGTAACCTTTTGTCTGTTATCTCTCCACAGCCTTAAGAAATTGTAAGCTAGTTAAGGTGATTCAAACATGGAGCATCATCTGAATGGAGATAGCAAAGAAATCAGAGCATGCAACCTCATGACCATTGATCTCTCCAATCCTGATATCCATCAATTAGTTGCTTTGATCAAACAGGTGAATTTCAACATGTCTTATAGTTCATTTCTGCTGCTTTGTGAATTTAATTTATAAATCACAATATTGGATGAAAATTAATGAATTAAAATCATTTCTGTTTGATTTATTTGATTCAGGCATGCACAGAGACAGGAATGTTTTACCTAATCAATCATGGAATAAGCATTAAGGACATGGATAAGGCTTTTGAGCTAAGCAAAAGGTTTTTTGCATTGCCAATGGATGAGAAAATGAAACTAACCAGTGACAAAATTTTCCGAGGCTACAAACCACCATTGCAAACAGGTTACCCATTACGTATTCTTTTTTCTTGAAAAAAAAATTGAAAACTTTGTTATGTTAATTTAACGTTCTTCGTTCTCTTGATAAAACTTCTAACTATTATTATTATTTTGTTATTTTATCAAAGAAAACGTGGAGTCATTTAGTGCCGGTGTTGGAACAATTGAAGCTGACGATCCTGCAAATATGTGGCCTTCTGCTGGTAAATGCATTAAGCTATCATATGTATATATATCCATTACATCTCACCAAGCTTTTAAATATTTTTGATTGGATATTGTTTAGATATTTTACCGGGCTGGAAAGAGTTTATACGAAAATATCAGCGAGCAACATAGTAAGTAAACACAAATTGTAATTTTATTTTGACAGTTCATTAAACTAAAATGAGAGTTAACCGATTATGTCTCATCTTAACCGTAGTTAGAAGACTATTGTAATAGCTTTTAAATCATTTTAATCTTTTCAGCAATATTGGAAGAGAGATATGTAAATTGATAGCCCTTGCCCTTGATCTCAATAATGATTTCTTTGATCAACCAAAAGTGCTTGGCAAGGAGACTTCAAGTTTCAGCGCTTTTCTACATTACGGAGGTTAATGCTAAATATTATGAAGATTAATTTCAAATTCCTAGCTTTATCAGTAAAATTTATTTTAATTCATATTCTATATGTTCTCCTATTGGGTATTTAGATGAAGATACCGATTCCTCGAAGTACAAAGTTGGAGCATTAGGCCACAGCGATAGTGGTGTAATGACAATGCTGGCAACAGATTATAACTTGGGTCTTCAAGTACGAAACAATCAATCAATCAAATACTATCTTATTATATATTTTAATACAACATTTATATATTTAATTGTTGCAGGTCTGTGTTGATAAGCATGCTAAACCTCAGGTATGGGAATACGTACTACCGATGAAAGGGTGAGTAAACAGTGAGAAAGTTAGCTGTCAAGAACTCAACAGTGTGATTTTCAGTAGATTATTCCCATGTATACATATGAATTTAAACGAGCGTAGTTCTTGAATGAGATTGCTGACATTCATTTTCTAATTAACTAAATTAATTTTGCAGAGCATTTATAGTGAACGTTGCTAATACACTGGAAAGGCTAACCAATGATAATTTTAATTCCATATGGCACAGAGTCGAATTTTGCAAATATAGATACTCTGTAAGACTAATTAAATATAATTTTTTCCCATATTCTTTACTTAATTTTTACTTGCTCAATACCAAATAATATTACTTTTTCGCTTCAACAGATTGCATTATTCTTCAATCCGAATCACGATTATGTTATTGAGTGTGCGCCATCACAGAAGTCAGAAGCAAATCCTCCCAAGTGAGTCATTGTTCTTAATAATTTTTGAAATATTCTTTTTATTGAAGAGAGAAATATATATATATATATATATTTTCAATGTTTAAATATATAATATACTAAATGTCAACAACTAAAAACACACAGAAAAAATATATACTTTACTTATTATAATTTTTCACTTAAACTTTTTTTGGTAGGCACCCTCCAACTACGTTTGCAGACCTTGTGGGCATTCGCTATAAGGACGTTGCTGATGAGCTGGTTAAAGCCGTCGAAGCTTGATTGTTGTGCATCATTTTTTTCTAAATTCTTGTTGATTTTTTCTCTTAATAAAGTTCTTTCGCCTTGACAAGGATTTAAAAGAAAAAAAAAAAGTATTAACGTAACAGAATAAATAGAAGAGCTTTTGATGAACGCCGTCTATTTTTGTTTCTAAGAGTAAAGATTTCATAATTTCAATTAATTATTACTATTAATTTTTTTTAATATCTTGGACTTTTCTAGTACTATATAAAGAAGGTTTTTACCTTTTGGGGGAGTTATGTTAATTTAATATTCTTTACTTAATTTTAGACACAAATATGATTATTGAGTTATTTGTAGTAAATATTATTTTTTTTTGATTTTAAATAATATAATAATTAAAATTTTGTATCTCAATTTATGTTAACGAAATCTCTCCTAACCTCTACCCAAATTTATTTGAAAAGATAGAGAAATGTTATTAAATAAAGAGATTAGTTTGAGCCTTTGTTGACTTAACGACTGTGACAAAGGATCTTCTTTTAATTCCTATTTGTATGTTAAGAAAGCTCCTCTAAAAAATACATGGTGCATGATATTCTTGATAATTTTGTGATCCATATCGCTATGTCGAGACTTTTTCATGTGAATCAAAAAGTTTTAGAAGAATTTATTATTTTAAAAATAATTTTTAATATTCATTGTGTCATAGTAATTTTGCCTACATTAAATTAACATAAATATATTAAATATTTATTTAAATTAAAATTAATTATTATATATAAATAAAGATATATAATTTTTATTTATATTATATTAATTAAATACTAAGTTATATCAATATTAAAAGATGCATTTAAAATTATACTAATATCCAAAAAAATATCACAATGGAACTCCATCAGGCTTAGTGTCGTAATAATGAGCTCAGCTTCTTGGGAATTCCACTAACCTCTGTTTTCTATACATCTGTAAATACTTTTAATTAGGCTTGGCAACAAAATTGGGCTACACGGGTGCCACTTAAACTGGATAACCCGAGTGCACTTGAGTAGAAGGATTGATGTGTTCGTTGTTTTCACATGAGCTTGAATCGGTTTCATGCAGGAGAAAAACTAGTTGTTCATAATCATTTTTATTTATTATCGCTAGCTATTTTACTGTTTATTAGCTATTTCTAATCTTGCACTAGTCATTAGGAATTGGACCCAGTTCAGTATTCATCAGTCATGGAATTCGAATTCAATTAGTGGCCACTCAAGTTATATAAACTGCAGATCTCAATGCTACGATGCTTCCACTCAACTAAAGACAACTCTTAGAAAGTAATTAATATTTTTGATTTCAATTCAAATTATGTTAATTGCGGATACAATTATACTATTTTATCCACATATATATCTTCGATTAAAAATAAGAAATCCTTAATTATTGAAGAAAAATAAGAGTTACATTTAAAAATTATGTTAATTTTTGTCTGCAAAACGATTACAATTGTTTTTTATACAAGAAATCCTTTAATCATGAATGGGAAACAAACTTGCCACAATAAAATTACAAAATCTTTCAATTTTAATTTATTTTGATGATGAATAGGAAAATCTTATAACGTAATCTCATGGTTACCTTTTTCTTCATATACAAATTGTTTAATTTTTAAATTAATTTAATCATGAATGGGAAAATCTTAGAAGGAGATCTCATGGTTTCATATAGCTTTTGACGTATTTGAACGTTTGCTGGCTTGTTTATTTGTTGCTGATTGCTTGATACAATCTTGATTTGGTTGTTTTATCTTGCATAGAATGGATTTGATTTTGTCTTGATTATTACCGTTGATCCTGTGATAAATTGTTGTCGTTGCTCTTCATCATGTTTTGAATTTGATATGAATTGAATGATCTAGATCGTTTGAATTTGATTCATTCTAATTTTTATTAATTATTTTACTATTAGATTATATAATTTTAATAATTAAAATTTCATTCCTCTTTACCAATTTTAAGAATATTTTTTCATCGTTGATAATATTCGACCTCTTTACCAATTAATCATTAACCATCTTTTTCTTCCACAAAAGAAAATAAAAATGATTTCTAACCAACTCCTATATTTATTGAACTTTTATTGGGTGTAAGTGTCTTTTCTCTTAAGATTTTCAGTTTTTCTGTACAAGCTAATATTATTAATTCTATTTCACATGGTAAAGCTTGTTACAACTTCCTCTTTTGAAAAATAAAGAGATGATAACCAGATAAATGGGACAAAAATGAAGGTAATGTCATTTACATTAATTATATAACCTTATAGATTATTTTATTCTTTTAGTTTTTTAATTATTAGATTTATGTTATTTAATAATTTAAATTTAAATTTAATTTAATGTCATATAAATATTAACAATTCAATAATTTTATCTATCCTTTTATTGTATTAATAAATAAAAATTTAAATCATCATTTTAAAAATAAAAAAATTTATGTCAAGAAAATTTCATTAGTATATATCACTAATATTTCTTATCTAAATCTTTTAGCAGCCAATTTTGACAAAATTTAAACAATCAGCAATATTTAAATTTAAGTTTCAATTTTGTCACTTTCAAGTTTGGGGTAGTCCAAATATGGCGACATAGAAGAAATGGAAATAATTTCTAATCATAATCTCATTAAAACTTTTATCTATGTATCAATCTATACAAAAATATAATTCAATTTATACTCCACCATAAATCATCAAAACATCTTCTCTTTCCCTAAATTAATCATCAAGCAATTCAAAAATGAAAATCAAAATCATTTCTAGCTCTGCTGAAATCATCAAACCATGTTCTTCAACACCATTGAACCGTCGAGCAATATAAAGTTCGGGTGTTACCATTTTATTCTTGTCAGGGGACGGATTCCAGAGGGGATGGGCTGCCAAATAAAGCTATAAATTTAACTTCTACGACTATATCTATATCTTTAGTTTTATTATGATAAAAGGATTAATTTATAGTCTTTTAACATGATGTAATAGCACAAAAACTTGTTAAAATTAAGGATATAAAGGTCAAACAACTTGTCATTTTCTCTTTTAAAAAGGGAAAAAATGCATTCTGACTAAATGATTAAATTAAAGTCGATTATAAATAAGATCTGAGCGGGACAAGCTCTAAAATATTAATGAAGTTTCTGAGCTAGAATCAAACAAGGTGATTAACTTGTTTTGTTTGTAAAATATTAAGGACCAAACTAAAATTTTCCTAGTTTTAAAGTAATTTTGGATTAGTGGTCCTATTAAGAAAATCAGTTGAAATTTTATATCAACTTAAAATTAGTTAGAATTAATAAATATTTTTATAGAAATAGAAAATTAACCTACTTAATAAAAAAAATTTAATTAAAATTTTTATTAAATATTTAAAAGGATGTATAAAATAAAAATTACATTTAATTTTATTTTAATAAATATTAAAATAAAAGAGTAGCCAAAGCAAAAATTCAGGTTAGAATCAGTCTTTCAATATTTTTTATGTATAGTAATTGATAGTTACAACTTTTGACGTCATTAGTGCCTTAAGGGATAAAATAGTAAAAAAATATAAAAAATAAAAAAGTTAGCAGATTTGTAAAATTGATAGGTAGATATTGAAATTTTTGAAATAATAAAAGGGTAAGTAGACCCAGTCTTAGAGGATAAGGATGGCACTGAAAGCAAAAGGTTTAAGTAAATAGTAATTCATGGCATACTATTAATATGACTGGGATAGGGATAAATTGAGTCCTACGTTAAAATGGGAAAGAAAACAGCTATGTTATATATGCGAAATTAGACTAAAATTATCAATAAGTTCTTTAAAGATGGGTATTATCGTATAATCAAGAACAAAATCGTGAGACTTCAAGAGTTGGGTCAAAAACGAACAATATTATTGATAGTATTAAGTTAGGTTTTACAATTAATATTAGAGCTAACCCTTCTCTAGTTTGATTATAGGGTTTGAGGATAAACCAAACCAAAATTAGTAGGCCTGTAAAAACCTGATCCTAAAGGGTAGAGAGTGGCATCAGGGCCCGAAAGATTGAGTAAGGAGCGGCTTCTGACAAACTACTAGGATGATAGGAGAAAGGAATGAACTGAGTCCAATATCCGAATAGAAGAGGATTTGCTACACTATATATGTAGAGTTAAACCTAAATTGTTAATAAGACCTTTTAAAATATGTATTAGCCCATTACTAAGAATAAAACTATGAGACCACAAGATTAAGCTAAAGCAGACAACATTATTGACATTATTAGACAAGGAAGCAGTGGGCAAAGTTAAACTGATCCAATCCAAACTAATCCAAACCACTTAATTAAATTGGTTTGGGTTGGTTCGAAAAATTTTAGATTAATCTTTAAATTGATATTTTACAAACAACTATTGTTAGTTTGTATTATAGATTGAATTAATTTTAAATCACAAATTATTAGATACATATATTGAATATACTTGTTATTATTATATTATAACATTGATATTATATAATAAAATAACACATTAATTATTTTGTTAATATTATATGTCAAAATAATAGGTTTATTATTTTGAAATTGGGTCAAAAAATAAATTAATTTTCAAAATTTTATATTTTGTACTTAATCCAAATTAATAAATTCTTTTAATTTAAACTCAAGGCTCAAGCCGCGAATCTAAATCAAGATAAACCAAATAATGCGATTTAGATTTATTGCAATTTGTAACATGCTATTGGATTATTTAAAATTCAAATTGTAATATTTAAAACCTCAAACCAATCCAAATTGCAAACGCCTACCTCTAAGACCAAGTTTTACATAGAAAATTAGAATATTTTTCAAAAAAAAATCTTCTAAAATAATTAAGACCTTCTAAACTATTTAATTTTCAATTTTTAATGATTAGATTTATATCATTAATAACTAAAATTTAAAGTTATAAAGTAATATTTAATGCTAAAAAGAGTAATATTTAACACTATATAAATATTGTTAACCCAATAATTTTATCTATTTTTAAATTGTGTCAATAAATAAAAATTTAAATGTGAACCCTATTCCCTATACTCAAGAGTAATAAGTTTATTTTCATCATACTTGTGAGCATACATATATTTAGGCAGTAAATAGTCAACCTATTGTTGAGATATAATATTTATTTGAAGAAATTCGGTTACTAAAAGTTGTGATTTGAAGATTTGATCATATAGATTTGAGTTAGATAAAAGTTGGTTTATTCATAAGTAGATTTTGATAATTTACTTTCAAAATTAAGTCATATAGAAGTGATGAATCAACTCGAATTGTTAAAATATTGACACTTGAAAAAGAACCAGAAGAAGGCTATAAGGTGAAGAAATTTGACTGAACTCAATCGAAGTTACACAGACGGTATTTATTCGACCAAACATATAAGAGAGAGATTCGTTCGACTGAACTTTAGGCCAAAATAAATTTTAAAGAGCCTTGAAAAATTTGGTCAAACAAATTTGAGAGTTAGTTTGACTAAATTGAGATAGAAGGATATTCTAAAAGAAGCCATATTATTCGATTGAACAAACTTCTTGATTCATGTATAATGACTTATTTGCCCCTCTTTAATGTCAATTGCTTTTATTTTTTAAGGGTATTTTTGTTATTTTATTATCCACTATATATAACCTCAAAACCCAGAATTTTCTTTATTCTTCTCCTCTTTCTTCTACGTTTTCTTTTTGTCTCCTTTCTCTCTTTGAATACAACAACTTCCCCCATTAGTTCTTTTAGTTTCTTTCAATTTTTCACTTAAAACAATATATATTCATCATCCTAAAGCTGCTCTAATGATTATTTTCAAGGATTAAGGATGATTTTGCATGAGGAGAAAACTAGGGTTTATAGCAAATTTGGAATTTTTTTAAATGAACTAATAATTCAACTTTTTTAGGCCAGAATCAATCTCTTAGTAAGTTTTCTAACACGTTTTAAGCAAGAATTTAGGATTTTATCAATTATAAAAATTAAGATTTACTATTAATAGACGAATTTTTTAATTTGAAATGTGATTTTATAAATTTGGCTAAATTAGGTTATATATGGATTAAAATGAGTTGATTGAAAGTTAAATTCTAGAAAATGGAAACGAATTCGAGAAAATCCTAATTATACCGTAAATTAGGACACAAGTTTAGTTATGAATAGATTAATAATGAGAAAAAAATCATAGAATTTCAATAATAAAAATTGATTAAATGATCGTCGTTAATATAGCCTCAATGTTGTGTGTCGACTTAGGAAATATGGATTAATAGGCATTATTATTTCATTTAGGTGCTATTAGTATCAATTGAGTACAAAAATTAATATGCATATTGATGTAGATGTAATGGGTGCTGATAGCGCCATAAACAAAGCACCGAAGCATGAGGGTTAGAAAGAGAGCTCTTGTCCTCCTTACATATGAGTGGACCTATACTTATTTCTTTTTTTTTTTTAAAAATATTTTATGAAACTTATTTGCTTTAGAAACTAGATAATAGTTTTATTTCTATTATTATTTTAAACAAATATGAATGGCATGTAGTTTATATTTTATTGAATTATGTATTAGGCCACAAGGCCAAGAATGATATTAAAAACATTGGTATTTTATAAATGATGATTTGCATCTTAATAATTAGTTTTATAAATGATTTTGATATGAAGTTCATGGTGCATATGGATTTTATAATTGATTGATTAATTTTATGGTAATAATGATCGAAGAGTCATCTATAGCTACAGGGTATTAGTAGCCTAAGAATGGACTAAGGCAGTAATCGTCCTAGATGAATTATGCACTATCGAGGCCGGTATAAGGGAGAATAATCTCATTTGTGATGAAGTGACATACTAGATAAGAATATCAAAAACAAACACGTGAAATATTACTTACTACTTGAGGTCAATGTCAGTAATAGGCACTATTTTCATTAGAAAAAATGATAATTTTTATTTATATATGTGTGTATGTAAAGTTCTATTTGATTTTTCGTTTATTTTTGAATAAAAAAAAGAAAGTCACTAACAATTTGGGATTACTCTAAATTAGAGTAATCGCTGAGAAAAAAGGTTAACCCAATAATTTTTAATAGAATAGGCCATAATTTTACTTAAACAAATTATTTTTTATATTTTCATAAATATTTGTTCTAAAATGTTTTTTTATTAATAATAATTGCTTCAAATATTTTTATTTAACTACCTTGTGTTATATTTTGTATCTACTCGCACAATATACATCAATATACTCACCACCACCATCACCCCCTCTCACCATTTAGTTTCAGGTAACTCGAGTTTAGTTGAGAATTTCGAAAAGTGATGAGTGCTCCACATGTCAGAGCCTCAGTTATAATCTTGAACTCGTCTCACAACTTTGCAATTTGGGTCCACTGGGATGATTAATGTTATTTGTATATATATTTGTTTACGAGGCTTATAAGAAAATTTTGAAAATATGTTTTGTATATTTTGTGAGTTAAGTATCTATCTTTTATGATTAAAGATTTTAAATGTCTCGGAGAGACATATGGTTTTTGTTATAAGGATGATGTTAACTTCATAAATGACTTCGAGTCTTATTGTAAATGGTTATTTGATAATTGTAATAAAAATAGATACCTCAGAAGCCTTATAAATTCGAAAAATATGCTTTAAATTTTAGAATATATTTAAAGAGCTTGTGGTGGTCGTCATTAAAAATTTATGACAAAAACTTTTGTATAGTTTTTTAAAATATTACTTGCCCTCTTATTAAAATATTTGTGATAAATATCCCTATATTTTAGGCAAGTAACAAAAATTTTCTTCACTTAAATAAAAATATATACTTTTATCATATAATTTCTTAATTTTTATCTTATAAGTAATGGATTTTCATTGTATAAATCACTAAATTAAAATAATTGAATTTTTAAAAAATATTTTAAATTTAATATTTTAATTTATATCACTTTATACTAAAAAGTTTATAAATTAATTTTTAAGAATTAAATTTAAAATACTTTTATTTTATATTCATAAAAATTTATGAATTTTATTTTTATTTTATCTTTTAAATTTATAAAAATTTTAATTTTATTTTTGAAAATTAAATAAAAGTAATGTAAATATTTTATTTAAATTATTGAACGATTATAATACTTTATATAATAAAAAAGTTTAATTTATAATTTTATGTTGATAAGAACTTTTAAAAAAATTTATTAATCATAAATATAAAATTAAATTAATTTCTTATTTTATAATACTTTATTATAAAAAATTTATAATTTATTTTCTAAAAATTAAATTTAAAATATTTTTATTTTATATTCATAAAAGTTTATGAATTCATTTTTGTTTTACAATTTAAATTTAAATTTTGTTAATAAACTTTTATTTTTATTTAATAAATTTATTTTAAAAATGTTTATCAATATAAAATTATAAATTAAAATTTTTTTATTGTATAAAGTTTTATAATCATTTAATAATTTGAATAAAATATTTAAATTATTTTTATTTAATTTTCAAAAATAAAAATAAAATTTTTATAAATTTAAATGTTAAAATAAAATTCATAAATTTTTATGAATATAAAATAAAATATTTAAATTTAATTTTTAAAAATTAATTTATTGTAATAAAATAAAAAATTTACTTTATAATTTATATTTATACTCGATAAATTTATAAAATTTTAATTTTCAAAAATTAATTTATAATTTTTTTTGAATAATGTATTAAATTTATAAATTAAATTTAAAATATATTTTTAATGATTCAATTATTTTAATTTAGGAATTTATATAATAAAACTAAGAATTTATATTATAAAATCTAAGAATTTATGTAATAAAATGTTTACAGTGAAGAAAATTTTTATCACCTTTTTAAATTATAAAAAGTATTTATTATAAATATTTTGATAAGAGAATAAATAATATTTTAAAAAATTATAAAAAAGCACAAATTTTCGAACGGAGTGGATTTTATTTTTCTGTATTTGTCATTCTGCCTAAATTTCAATTGCGTGACTTTCAGATTTTGAGTAGTCAAACATGGCAACTTGAAAAGAAATGGAAGTACATCATAATCATGTAGTTTAATTTTGATATTCGCACTAAAATTCCTATGATTCTATCTATATATACTCACATACAAAAGTCATCAAAACATCTTCCTTTTCATCAAATTAATCATCAAGCAATTCATAATCCTTTCCTTCAAAAGAAAAATGGAAATCAAAATCATTTCTAGTTCTACTAAAATCATCAAACCATCTTCTCCAACCCCAAAACATCTTAGAACCCATAAGCTTTTCCTTCCAAATCATGTAATGCCAAATATTTACGTGCCCTTCACTTTCTTTTACTCGTCACCGGGAGAAAATAATTGGGGCATCA
The DNA here is from genome assembly GCA_035221805.1 of Trichilia hirta. Lineage (NCBI taxonomy): Eukaryota > Viridiplantae > Streptophyta > Magnoliopsida > Sapindales > Meliaceae > Trichilia > Trichilia hirta. Next base: position 9,374,146 of record JAWDEX010000016.1, read on the forward strand.
AAAATATTTCAAACCATCTCAAAAACTCTCTCTCCAAATTGTTAACTTATTATTATCCTTTTGCAGGACAAAATATAGATGGAGTTTCTACTGACTGCAATGATCATGGTGTTATCTTTATAGAAACTCAAGTAGCTAACGATTTGGCTGATGTTCTTCAAAATAAAGACAATGCTAAAGCTCTGTTGAACCTGAAACAGCTTCTGCCGTTCAACGGTCAACTACCCGAAATTCCGGCTACTACTTGCCATCATCCCAACCTATTCGTTCAGGTAAATTACTTTAGTTGCGGTGGAATTGCGATCACTATTTTTTTTAGTCATCGTATATCCGATGCAACAACAGCAGCTAACTTTGTTAAAAGCTGGGGAGAAGTTGCACGTGGTGCCGATGATCTTAAGAATGTGATTGTCGATTACTCATCAATCTATCCTCCGTACGAAGCCATAATCTCAAGCTTCTCCAAACCAAATCCTTTTCTTCCAAGTGAACTTGTAACGAAAATATTCACGTTTGATGCTAAAAGCATAGCTACTTTGAAAGAAAAAATGGGCAATGGACCATACTTCGATCGTCCAACACGTTTTGAGGCCATCTCCACGCTTATTTTGGATTCCATGATCAATATAACGAGAGCAACATCTAAAAAAGGAGATGAATTGGCAGCGGTATTTCCTATGGATTTAAGAAACAAAATAAATCCACCATTACCACCACAATGTATGGGCAATTTGATCACAATGGCAATTACTAAATTTTCATTGGACAAGAAAATTAACGGTAACCTTTTGGCAGGAAAACTTCATGAAACCCTAAAAAAGATTGTTGATCAATATAAAGCAAACGTCCGTATGGATGATGTGCATGCACATGAAGGACTTTCAAACTGTAGGAAGTCTTTTCATATTACGGATTTGTCTAGACTTCCATTTTATGAAGCTGACTTTGGTTGGGGAAAGCCAAAATGGGTCGTTCTTCCGGCTCTATCGGATAACGTGGCCATTCTCATGAGCTCTTACGACGGTAAAGGAATTGAAGCGTGGATCGGTTTAACCAAAGAAGAGATGGATAAATTTGAAAACCTCAATGATATCCTTGCTTTTACCCAATCCCCAACCCAATTGTTTATCTCAAAAAGGGCTAGATTATGAAATAAAATGCTCTTTTGTGATGGTTTTGCCTAAACTTTTACATCTATTTTTTTGGGGCAAGACTTTTGGGTGCCCGCCAATTTGTAATTTTGTTTCTTCGTCTTTAAAAGATCGCTCATCTTGCAATAAATGCAAAACTAGTTCTTTATAGTGTGTTAGATTGTTTAAGTACTAAATTCACATCACGATTGAAGAAGATTTTGTTAATTTTATATTTCCATATAAATAATTTAGAAAAAATAAAATCTCCACCAGTACTATAATCTGATATCATTTCTAAAAATTTCACACCAAGAAATCTCGACAAAATGTTAATTCCTCAAATTTAACAATTTTCAAAAATAAGTTAAAGAAGAAAATCACAAGGCAAACCAACCAAATCAAGCAAATAACGAACTAGAAATTTCAACCCACATGAAATAATCGTAATCAATCGACATACGAATTTAAAAGAGAAGAAAATTGTATTAATAGAGATTTCAATGATTCACAAGATCAAGAATGATTTCTTTAATGAACTACTCTTTTTCTACCAATCCTATACTTTCAAGATTTTTATTAACTCTAACTCGCTTGTAAAAGGCTTTTTGGGAATGTCTTGGTACCATCTCATTAATCAAGAAGATGTCTTACTTATATAAGAAACAAATACAAGTTTGAATCATACAAAATATCCTATTAACATTAGGAATCACATCTCATTGGAACGAATGAATTTAGTAGATTATTACTTTCCTCAGCCAATTCAGCTGAACATCGTGCCGGCAGGCCTGCCAAAAAACTTGTCACCAAAATTTTCCTTACTCTTTAGAATATTTGGCACAAAATTCAATTAAATGAATCGGTCCCTTCATTCGATCGAATCAATCGAATTTCTGAACTTTATCAGGTTTCAAAAATTTTGTTTGATCATGTCTAATCATTTGTTTTATGTAGCCAATATTTTCGGTTTATAAAGTTGAATCATTCTTTACAAAGAATAATGTAAATTAATAAATGTAAGTTTTAATTCTAATTTAAAATAAAAAAAAGTAACTATGATATAAGAGGTCATAAAAACTTTCAAATTATGTATTATTATATATTTTCTTATAAAGTCCAACTCTTTTGTTTTATTCTTGCAAATTTATGGTACATAGAACTACATCGGAATCTAATTTTGTAAAATATTATAATTGATTAAAAATTATTTTAACATTGATTGCTTGATAGGGACAAAAGTGATATGAGTATTCAAATACGCAACTTTGAAATTGTGATTGCATAAAGAGTGAGATGATTCATATTCAAATTGACTAAAGAATTGATTTGAAATTCATAGATTGGTTGATTGGAAGAAAAATGAGTAATCAAATAGGAAACGTTATTTGCGACGGCATAAATATTTGAAGTGCATTGAATGTACACATTTTAGCTACTCCACTCCATGTCAGGAAAGCAACGCTGTCAAGCTATTGGATTGTTACTTTGTCGTATGCACCACTAAATTCTTAACTGCACTCGCGAGCTTGCACTTAGACACTCAAATTTTACATCATGTCGTACCAAAATATATTAAAAATTTATAAAAAATGACAAATATTTTATATAATTTTTTAAAATAATATTTATTTTTTGTTAAAAAAATTTGTAATAATTTTTTTATAATTTTCAAAATTTGAAAAAAATAACAAATAATTTTTATAATTTTCTGAAATAATATTTATTTTTTTATTAAAAAATTTGTGACAAAAATTTTTTATAATTTTTTTAAATATTACCTACACTTTTATCACAATATTTATAATAAATTTTTCTTAAGTTATGAAGAGTGACAAAAACTGTTTTCATTAAAGACAAAAATATATATTTTATCACATAAATTTTTAATTTTTATTATACGAACCTGCACTTTTATTTTATAAACCATTCAATAAAAATAATTAAATTTTTTAAAAAATTTTAAATTTAATTTATAACTTTAATACCTTAATTTACAATGCCTTAAACAAAAAAATTTATAAATTAATTTTTAAAAATTAAATTTAAATTATTTCTATTTTATATTTATAAAAATTTATGAATTTTATTTTATTTTATAATTTAAATTTATAAAAGTTTCACATTATTTTATTTTTAAAAAATAAACAAAAATAATTTAAATATTTTATTTAAACTATTAAACAACTGTAATACATTATATAAGAAATTTAATTTATAATTTTGAATTCACAAATATTTTTAAAAAAATTATTAAATATAAATATAAATTACAAATTATTTTAATTTTATAATACTTTATAGTAAAAGAATTTATAATTTAATTTCTAAATATTAAATTTAAAATATTTTTATTTTAGATTCATTAAAATTTATAAATTTATTTTTATTTTATAATTTAAATTTATAGAAAATTATAATTTTATATTTATATTTAATAAATTTTTTTTAAATGCTTATAAATATAAAATTATAAATTAAATTTTCTTAAAGGGTAAAGTATTATAATCATTCAATAATTTAAATAAAAATATTTAAATTTTTTAATTTAACTTTTTAAAAAAATAAATTAAATTTTTATAAATCTAAATTGTAAAATCAAAATAAATACATAAATTTTTATGATATAAAATAAAATATTTTAAATTTAACTTTTAAAATTAAATTATAAATTATTTTAGTGTAAAATATTATAAATAAAACTTAGTTTATAATTTTATATTTATATTTAATAATTTCTTTTAAAAATGCTTATAAATATAAAATTATGAGTTAAATTTTTTTAAAATATAAAGTATTATAAGTGTTTAATAATTTAAATTAAAATATTTAAATTAGTCTTTAAAAGTAAAATAAATTTTTTGTAAATTTAACTTATAAAATAAAAAAAAATTTATAGATTTTTGTGATTTTAAATTAAAATTTTTTAAATTTATTTTTTAAATTATAAATTATTTGAATATAAAGTATTATTAAATAAAACATCAAAAATATAAATTAAATTTAAAATATTTTTTTAAAAATTTTTTAGTTATTTTAATTTATAAATTTATAAGATAAAAGTCATAGATTCATATAATAAAAAATAAAAATTTATATGATAAAAGTATACATTTGTCATTTTTGTTGAAAGAAATTTAAAATTATTATTATTTTCTTTTTTTGAAATTTTAAAATAAATCAGGGATCTAAGTGATATTTCCCAAGATGTGCATAATATAAAATTAATAAATAATCTTCATCTTCTTCAAAAGCACGCTATTAAACTCGTGAAAGTAGAGAATGAAACTTCTCCCACTATTTTGCCATTTTTCCCTCATTTTTGCATTAAATATTTACTTTTTCTTCTGATTTCTCGTCCTATCCTTGCTAATCTCTCGACGTTCTCTTCAATATAGTGCCGTTATTTTTCTAATTTAGATATTTTTTTAAATAAGTCAAACAATAACTCTAACTTCAAAACTTGATATTCTCTTATTTTTACACTAAACTGAAACTTATTAGAGTCCTTAATTATTTATTAATAAGTCATTCTATTCTCATAACCCATTGAGAATTTGAAATTTAGAATTGCTATTTATCCAAATCTAATTAGACTCTAATTAATAAAATTAAACTTATATTTGTATTAATTAAAATATATAAAAGTATTATATGTCATCAATTTGATGAAATTGGCAAATTTAAAAAATTAAGATATGATAAACATTGACCAAACTGTGAAAATAGAAATTTTGGACAATTTAGACTTAATTCATAAAATTGAATTGTAGTTATTGAAATTGGTGACGAAATAAAGTTATTAAAAATTAAATGGCCGAAAAAAATTCGAAAACGGGGGGAAGGAAAAAATTGAAATTTTAGATAAAATTTTTATAATATGTGAAAATGCATTAAATGCTATTGTAAATAAAATTTTATGAGTCTATAAGCAAAAAATTGACTAGACAACTAAAATTAAGTGATCCTGTGAAAAATTCGAAAACTTTAGAAAAAATTCAAGTTAGAGTTGAGTACAACCATATGCACATAACTGATTATTTGGAAGTATTTGTATTATTATAATTATAAAATTTTGTTTGATATAAACTCATAGCGCACTAAAGAGGGGCTCGCACCGCAAGGGGAACTAAAGAGTGTGTTCTTGTTTTATATATATATATAAGTTCGTGAATTTGATTATATTTTTTTTTTGTATTGTACAAAGTTAATTTAATACTCAGACATAATTTTTATATTATAACTTGAGATATTTGAAAGAGATAAATTTATTATTATAATACATACTATGAGAAAATCTCTTTATTTATGGTTCTATTTATAAATTTTTGATTTTATTGTTCTATATTATTTATTATTTTTTTATGATGATTTTGTTATATTGATATTGATTGGATTGAGAGGTCGGAGGCCAATTTTGATGTTTATACCTTAATATTGTTATGTAAACTTTAGTGATTTGTATACTATGATATTGGATATATTATTTTTATGTATGATGAATTTATATTAATTTTGGTCAAAGAGCTATTACTATAGATTTGATTTAATTTTTGATATGGAGTTCGAAAAGGCTATGGCAATGAAGGTCAATATTGTAATTATATGGTTAAATAGTCTAGTGATGGTTACACTGTCCTAGGTGAATGTGGTTAAACAGCCTAGAGATGACCTATAGAGAGACTGTATGGGTAAGTGTACGTCGACAGGACTAAAATAAGGCAAGTACTGGCATCATTTGTGGTAAAATAACTCATTAGACAAAAATGTAGAGAACATTTATATAAGGATTCACAGAATACTTTAGGCCAACGTCAGTGGTAGACCAAATTTTAAATGAAATTCATGCAGTATTTTATTCTATTTTATAAAATAAAATTTATACAAACTTATTATTTTAATTGCATAAAATTCACTAACAGTCTCGGAGTTACTCAAGGCTAGAGTAACCATTGAAAAGGATGGGTAGCCCAATAATTTTGAATTGATTAAGTTATGATTTTAAAATAATTTTAAACTATTTTCTATGATTTTATGTTAATATATAATAATTATAAAACTTTTGCACAAATCATATTTATTTAAATTTATCATATATGTTTAAAATTATTTTGTTATTATTATTATCCACTCACGGAGTATTCTCCCGTACACTCACCCCTCTCACTTCTCAGTTTCAGGTAAGTTCAGAAATATTTGCGAGTTTTGGTGGTGTTATTATTTTTAGTTAGTTAATCCTAGGTGTCCCTCTTTTGATCTACTCACAGGCATATCTAACAGTCCACTGGGGTACTTTAAAAAAAAAATTCTTTTTTTAAAAAGTGAACAAGAAATTTAAAATTTTATTATTTGTGATGATATAAAATTTATACTATTTGTAAACTTGGATTATTGTTTTCTTTTAATTTAAAAATTTGTGTTGATTTATAATTGATGAATATGTGTATTCAGTTTGAATTTAAAAAAATATGATGATATTTTAAGAATGAGTTGAATTGAGGAAAAAGTAGAGAAACTTTGATAAAATTATTGGAAGTATTTTAAATTGTTTTTAAGTACTAATAAGCTTTACAAGCTCTTTATATATGTTCGAAAATTTAGGATATATGTATAGAGAGTTTGTGATAGTTGTCACGTATGAGACCCATAAGCTAGTACGTGATAATTATATTAGTATCAAAGCCATTAATTTTTGAAAATATTTAAAATAAATTTTGAATTTGTTTTATGTATGTTTTAACTTGATTAATATGATTTTCAAATTATTTTCAAAAATACCCAGTGGACTAAATAAGTTGAATCACATAATGTATCATCACCATAAAGCATATGTAGAACTAAAATTTATGTTTTTTTTTTTTTATAGTAATGATATCTTTAAGACCTAAACGAAGTCAGGGTAGGCCCCGAAGGGAGATCGTACCCGATATAGAAGATGAGACTACTTTTTATATGCCTCAATTTGAGCCTGAAGAATCAAAAATACTGCATCCACTTTAGTACCAGCCTTCAGGAGCTACGATGCCTTCGCCTATGACCTTTAAAGCATAGGTAGCCTTTATAAGATATTAAAATACCCAAGGTTTTTCTCAAACACAAGGTTAGCCTAAGCAAATGCCATATCCTTATCCATATCCATCACCTGCTACAGTACAGACAACAGCAGAAGCATCTAGATCAGCCCTAAAATTATTCAAATTGATTAAAGAAATTAGATAGTTAAGAAGCGTTTTGTTCGGAGGTATTATAGATGTCACTTTGGCCAACTAATAGTTTAAGAAATTGGAAAGTGACTGAATGATATAGAATTAGAGGACAAGTATAAATTAAAGGTGACCATTTGATTATTAGAGGATAGTGCAGCCGTATGATGGGGGAACGTACAAGCGAGAGCCACAAACTAGTTAACTTAGGATTATTTTGTATAGAAATTTCGGGATCAATACTACAATCCATTTCATTGTAATTAGAAGAAATAGGAATTCCTTAGATTGAAATAGATGGGTAAGACAATGGTAGAGTATGAGACGCAATTGTAAGAATTAATTGAGTTTGTGCTAGAGTTTATAAATAAAGAGAGTTTATGCGTGAAATTTGAGGGGGGGCTAAACTTTGAAATAGGAAAAAAGATGTCACTATCAAGGAATTAGAGTTATAAAAAAATAATTTAGATGGCATTAAGGGCTGAGAAGTTGGTCAAAGAAACAAAGTAAAGAGGACTATTTCGAAAAAGAAAAGATCTAAGTGTACAAATTGACTTGCCATTCAAAAGGAGTCATAACAATAGGTAATCTAGTGGCGACTTTGTTACTAGTCCAACAAATAATCCTCGACTTTTTTCTCAAGATTAGAAACTCTTAAGATTTAAATCATCAGCTTAGGGACAGATACAAAGTTTAAAACAAAATCAGAGGATAAACTGATGTATAAATTACAAATACTATCATTCATGTCCTTGTCATCAACCACTAACATATTATCATATGGATAAACAAGACATATGAAGAGGTTCTGCCCAAAATTAGGCAGAATAGATGCGAGTGGTTAGCCAAATAGATACCTTACATTTTAGCAGCTGATTAGCACGCAATTTCTAGAGGTAGAAGATCTAGTATGGGTAGTTCATCAATAGTATCATGAGGTACTCAGAGAACTAGAAATAGGGTTTAGATTAAGGTATTTGCCCTTGATCAAAAGCAAGCTCAAGTTAACCCAGACATAGTGATTAGTATCATCACAATCTTTGATCAACTTGCATACATACTAATAGACCTGGGTTTGGATAGATCTTTTGTTAAGACTTCATTTGCCTCTTATGCTGATAGGGAATTATCACTGTTAGATTAGAAGATTGTGTTACATAGCTTATTGGGTCAAAAACTTTTAAGAAAGACAATTTTTAAAGATTTTGTTATTATTGTGAATGGGGTTGAGTTAGAAATAGATCTAATACCATTAAAGATGGACGATTTGGATACTATCTTAGGAATGAACTAGTCATCTAGACATTAAGCAACGATGGAATGCTTCACGAAACATGTTACATTCATGAAACCTGGAGAACCAAAAATTGTGTTCGTGAGAGAGTAAAATATTCTATCTAATTGTATAATTTAGACAATAAAAGCTCAATAATTGATAAAGAAAGGTTGTCGAGGGTATTTAGCCTATGTAGTCAACACTACAAATTTTAAATACTCGATCAACCAGTGGTGAGGGAGTTTTTGAATGTATTTTTAGAGAAATTATCAAGATTGCCACTAGAGAGAAAATTTGATTTTAGTATTGAATTAGCTCTTAGTACTACACTAGTTTTGATGACACCTTATTGAATGGCACCTGTCAAGCTTAGAGAATCAAAGGTGCAACTTTAAAATTTAATAGATAAGGGATTTATTCAACTGAGTATGTCGCATTGGGGTTCACCAATGTTATTTGTGAAGAAGAAGGATAGGACTCTATGATTATGTATAGATTATCGATAATTAAATCGGATCACTATCAAGAATAAATATTCTTTGTTGAGGATCGATGACTTATTTGATCAATTATAGAGTGCGGCTATATTTTCGAAGATTGACTTAAGATCAAGTTATTATTAATCATGGATTAAAGAGAGCGATGTATCCAAGACAGCTTTTCTTTCTCGTTATGGCACTTTGAATTTCTTATAATGCCATTCAAATTAACCAATGCCCTAGCTAAATTCATAAATCTCATAAATCAAGTATTTCATCTATACTTAGATAAGTTGATCGTTTTTATTAATGACATCCTAGTTTATTCAAGAACCTAAAAAAAGTATGCCCAACACCTAAGAATTGTACTATAAACTATGAGGGAAAGAAGATTAAATGCTAAGTATTTAAAATGTGAATTTTGGCTTTAAAAGGTGTTATTCTCAGACCACGTAGTTTCAGAAGAAGAAATTTTTGTTGATCCCTATAAGATCGAGGCAATAGTGCAATGGAAAAAAATGAAAAAATATCATTGAGATAAAAAGTTTTTTAGAATTGGCTGGGTATTACAGGAGATTTGTTGAAGGATTTTCTTTATTGGCTAATCTTTTGACATAATTGACGAGAAAAAATGTAAAGTTTGAATGAGATGAAAAGTGTGAGCAAAGTTTTCAAGAGTTAAAGAATCATCTCATAACGACTCCAATATTAATACTCCTTACTTCAAAAGAAGGGTATGTAGTATTCAGTAATACTTCTAAGTAAGGGTTAGGGTGTGTATTGATGCAAAATAGAAAAGTAATAACTTATGCTTACAAGCAATTTAAAAGGTATAAGGTGAACTATCTGACTCATGATTTGAAATTGGTAATTTTTACTTTAAAGATTTAGAGGCACTATTTATATAGGGAGAAATATCAAATTTTCATCGATCATAAGAGCTTAAAATACTTACTTACACAATGGGAGCTAAACTCAAGACAGAGACACTAGCTTGAACTTATTAAAGATTATGATTTAGTTATTGATTATCATCCCAAAAAGGTTAACATAGTAACAGATGTCTTGAGTAGAAAATCTTTAGTGACAGTAGCATATGTCAAAATAGCATATCTTTCTTTATTAACAAAATTTAAAAGGTTGAGATTAATTTTGGAGTGCGGATAAAATGAGTCAATGATAGCTAATTTTATGATAAGGACAACATTAAAGGAGCAAATAAAAGAGAAGAAGATGTATGATCCAAAATTAAAGAAGATTTGTCAAGGGATTATGAATGAAAATATAGGTGAATTTTATATCATGGGGGATGGGGTTTTGACATTAAAGGGTCGAGTATGTATACCTAGAGATGATGAACTGAGAGAAGCAATCTTGAAAGAAGCTCATTATTTTACTTTTTCTATGCACCCTGATAGCACAAAAATGTATCAAACCATCAAAGAAAGTTATTGATAGTCAGGCATGAAAAGAGATATTGCAAAATATATTGTTAAGCATATGACATGTCAGCAAGTTAAAGCAAAGCATCAAAAATCAATAGGAACACTACAACCATTATCGATACCAAAGTGGAATTGAGAGCACATTACAATAGAATTTGTGGTAAGTTCACCTCGTACACAAGTAGGTCATGATGCAATCTGGGTAATCGTGGATAGGCTAACTAAGTTTATACAATTTTTTCCAATTAGAATCAAGAATACAGTTGAGAAATTGGCAAGATTGTATATGGCAAAAATCATTAGATTGCATGGAGTGCCTGTTACAATAGTGTCAAATCGAGATCCTAGATTTATATCTAAATTCTGGCCTAGTCTCTAGAAAGCTATGGGTACAACACTGAACTTTAGCTTAATGTTTCACTCGCAAACAAATGGACAATCAAAAAGGATAATTCAGATACTTAAAGATATGTTAAGAGGGTGTGTGATAGAGTTTTAGGGTAATTGGGACAGATGCTTACCATTGGTTGAATTCACCTATTATAATAGCTATCAATACAACAGAGGCATGGCGTCGTATGAAGCATTTATGCAAAGACAAGGTAAGAGAAAGAAAACTTGATAATTTAGAATTGATCGAAGCTAACACTGAGAAAGTAAAGATTATTAGAGAGATATTAAAGATAGCAAAGGATAGACAGAACTCCTACTCGGATAATAGGCAAAGAGATTTAGAATTTGATGTGGGTGAATAAATATTCTTAAAAGTACCACCTTGAAAAGGGATAATTTGATTTAAGAATCAAGAAAAATTTCATCTTTGATTTATTAAGCCTTGTAAGATTATTGAGAGAATCGGCCCAGTAACATACAGATTGGAGTTACCATCAAAGATCCAATGAGTTCATAATATTTTTCATATCTTCATGCCAAAGAAGTATGTTCCAGACTCTTTTCACATTATCGGACCACCTCTTATTAAGTTACAAGAAGATTTTATGTATGAAATACAGCTAGTTGCCATTCTCAATCGACAAGAATGGATCTTATAAAGCAAGACTATTTCTATGATAAAGGTATTATGGCAAAACAGTACAATTGAAAAAATGACATAGGAACCTGAAAATTAGATGCAACGCCAACATTCTTACCTATCCCAATATTAGGTGCGATTGATTTAAAGGATAATTTCTTATCTAAATTTTTTTTAATTTAAATTGTATACACGTATCTTTAATTATTAAAAGAGGAGAACTATCATCTATAATGTTAGTTTTTCCTAGTTATTTTTTTTTTAAATGTGTTATAAAAAATTTTGAGGGCAAAATTCGTTTAAATAGGATAAAATTATAAAATTATTCTTGTATTCTTAAAATTTTAAAATAAACCAAGGATCTAAGTGATATTTACCAAAATATGCATAGTATAAATTGATGAACACTGTTTATCTTCTCCAAAAGCACGCCCTGGAGCCTGTGAAAGCAAAGAATGAAACTTCTCCTACTATTTTGTCATTTTTCTCCCATTTTCACACCAAATATTCATTTTTACTTCTAATTTCTCGTCCTACTCTTGCTAATCTCGATGTCCTCTTTAACACGATATTATTAATTTTTTTAATTTGGACACTTTTTTAAATGAGTTAAACAATAATTCCAAACTCAAAACTTGAGATTCTTTGATTTTTACATTAAATTAAAGCTTACTAGGGTCCTTAATCATTAATTGATAAGTTATTCTATTTTTATAACTCATTAATTTCATAAAATTAAGAATTTAAAATTTATGATTACTATTTATCCGAATCTAATTATACTCTAATCGATGAAATTGAACTTGTATTTATGTTAATTAGGATGTATAAAAGTATTATGTGTGATCAATTTAATAAAATTGACAAAATTGAGAAAATTAAGGCGTGATGAACAATGACCAAACTATAAAATTAGGGATTTTGCACAATTTGGGCTTAATTCATCAAATTAAGTTGCAATTATTGAAATTGACGATGAAATAAAGCTATTGAAAGTTGAACGATAAAAAAAAATTCAAAAATAAGAAAAAATGGTAAAATTAAAATTTCGGATAAAATTTTCAAAATGTGTGAGAATGTATCGAATGCTACTGTAAATGAAATTTTATGAATTCTAATAAGCAAAAAATCGACTAGATAGCTAAAATTAAGTGATCCTGTGAAAAATTCAAAAATTTTTAAAAAATTCAAATTAGAGTTGAGTATATTTATATGCGTATAATTGATTATTTAAAAATATTTGTATTATTATAATTGTAAAAAAAAAAATTTGGCGTAGGTTCAAAGCATACCAAACAGAGCCTCCCATTGCAAAAGGAGCACTAGAAAGTGTGTCTTTGTTTTTTTTATATATAATTGAGTGAATTTGATTATATTTTTTTTTTGTATTATATAAAGTTAATTTAATATTCAAGCATAATTTATATATTAGGATTTAAGATACTAAAGAAAATATTTTATTATTGTAATGGAGATCAGAAAAAGATCTCTTTATTTGTAATTTATTTATAAATTTATGATTTTATTGCTTTATATTATTTATTATTTTCTCATGATGAATTTGTTATATTGATAATAATTTGGTTGAGAGGTCGGAGGCCGATTTTGATGTTTATTCCTTGATATTATTATGTAAATTTTGGTGATTTGTATATTATAAAATTAAATATATTATTTCCATGTATGATGAATTTATATTGATTTTGGTCAGAGAGTTATTACTATGAATTTAATTTGATTTATAACATAAAGGTCGAGAAAGTCACAACCATGAGAGCCAATAATATAATTATAGAGTTAAGTAATCTAGTGACGGTTATACTGTCCTCGATGAGTACGGTTAAGTAGTCTAAAGATGACCTACAGAGAGACCGTTTAGATAAGTGTACATCAACAAAGCCGAAATAAAAAAGGTAATGACCTTATTTGTAGTGAAATGACCTACTAAACGAAAATATAAAAAGACAGTTATGTGAAAATTCACAAACTACTCTAAGTCAACATCAGTGATGGACCAGATTTTAAATAAAATTTATGAATTATTTTATTCTATTTTATAAAATAAATTTTATAAAAACTAATTATTTTAATTACATAAATTCATTGACAGTCTCGGAGTTGCTCAAAGCCAGAGTAACTCCAAGGAGGGATGGCTAATCTAATGTTTTCAATTGATTAAGTTATGATTTTGAAATAATTTTAAACTATTTTTTGTAATTTTATGTTGAATATATACTAATTATAAAATTTTTTTAATGATATTTATTTAAACTTATCATATATATTTATTATTATTTTATTATTATTATTATCCATTCACATAGTATACTTTTGTAAACTTACTCCTTTTACTTCTCAATTTTAGTTAGCTTCAATAATATTTGCGAGTTTTAGTAGTGTTACTACTTTTAGTTAGTTAATCGCCAATATCCCTCTTTTACTCGACTCACATACATATTGAATAGTCCATTAGAGTGCTTTAAGAAAAGAAAAGAAGAAAACAATTTTGTTTTTTTTAAAAGGGAACTAAAATTTTAGAATTTTATTATTTGTGATGATATAAAATTTATATTATTTATAAATTTGGATTATTGTTTTTTTTTTTAATTTAAAAGTTAGTGTAATTGATGGATATGTGTATTAAGTTTGAATTGAAACAAATGTAATAATATTTTAATTATGAGTTAAGTTGAAGAGAAAATAGAAAAGTTTTAATAAAATTATTGAAAGTGTTTTAAATTATTTCAAATACTAAGAAGTCTTACCAACTCTTCATATATGTTTGAAAATTTATAATATATATATATATAAATAATTTATGACTGTTGTCATGTGTAAGACTTACGAGCTAAAACGTAACAAAAATACATTTTATTTTTTTAAAGATATATTTACCACATATATTTTATTAAGGGAATAAGTGATATTTTAAAAAATTGTAAGAAATTTTATCATAAATTTTTTGACAAAAGTATAAATATTATTTTAAAAGACTAGAAAAATATTTGTTATTCTCTTTAAAAGTTTTCTTTAAAGTTGATACGAGACCCATCGACCCGTTGAACTCTTTCTTGCACGACAAGATGGCAACTGTGTTATTTTCTTGAAAATGGAAAAAATAATGTTTACTTAATTATTTAATGCAAAAATTTTTGATTATGTTCATTAACAATAGCAAGAACTTTGACTTAAGATTATAAAATTATTAAATTAAAAAATACAACTACTTATTCATTTATTTTTAAATATTTATTAAATTTAATTAATATCAATAAGAATTTTGAATTAGTATGTAATTATATACTAATAAAAATAGATCTTGGAGTGTTTCACGAGTAACTTTAAACATTTTTCAATAAACTTATTTACAAGGCACGAAAATCTTAATGCCTTGTATAATTAAAACTTAGGTATAATTTTCATAGTGTGGTGTACTAATTTTAAGATTACGATTACTGTAAAATAAAAATTATAAATATCAAATATTAACATAAGGGATATATATTATACAAAAATTAGTATTATTTAATATATTTTTAAATAATATCAATTTTCCAAACGAAAACTAACATTTTATTATGAAATTTTCCATTTGAAATTTATTCCAACCTTTGTAAAAATAATATTTTTATAAATTAATTTTTTTAAATACCAAACCTAGGTTAAAATTGTTAAAACCAGACCAAAACTAGACCGGTTTGGTCATAAATGTTTATTTCGTCCAAACCTATATTCAAAATTCAAGAACAACTTTTTCTTTTATAATCCGGTTTAATTTCCATAAATATCAAACCAAACCGTGCCTACCCCAACTGTATACAATTCAAAATTATAGAGAACGAGAAACAAAATTACAATCAAACGGATATGTCATTGCCCACTGTGGGCCTTAAACATAAACGCCACAAATCAAACATGGAACCCGTAAATATAGGCTCCTGCCCAGAAATGAAATGCTTGAACTTAAGAGAGCATACGCTACATAAATCTATTTTCATTTGTTTATTTATTCCTCGAGGGAAATATGGAGGTCAGAAGAGAATGGCGAAGGAGAATAAAGTCTAGGAATTATACAAATTCGAAGTTTTCCGGAAGTTCATACATTAAGGAAGAACAGAAACACTTGAATCCAAAATAGCAAACTGAAGACAAACACAGAATCATAGCTTACCTTTTGAAAACACCGCTGCATTGCATTATCTACTTCATTAAAATACCTTTATCTCAAACTACTCATTACTGGCCATGGATTCCCCCCAGTCACGGGTAGTGAAGGCCGTAATATAGGCACCCGTCTCACCACAGAAAATGCTTCATTAAGACGAGCAGCACGATTTGTGAACTGGGACACCTTCTGCAGAATTGAACACAGTTGGAATATGTCAATCTGTCAATTCTTGCAAGATTCTTTTTGCAACAAAAGTATACTACTTGTTTTCAAGAGGCATGATACTTACATACTCTATATAGGAAAAAGAATGAATTAAATAAGAAAACATAGAAGAATCCTCTTCAAATACAGATTTAAAACTTGAATAAAACTTCCTAAAATAATTGACCTTTAGTTTTTGTGCTTTATCCTACATCATGGGCAAACATTTGTAACATAGGTTAATAAAATTACATGTAACGGATATTAAAAATGTCAAAATCTATAGTAATCATGGTTCTACCAAGTACGATATTCCATGTTCTGCAGATAGCCACAAGGTTCTTGCTCTGGGTTTTAACCCGAATGGTCCATTGTTTAATCGAGGTAATTGGGATAATATAGAGTAGCTCAGGAACTCTCATAGAATAGATATCAAGCCTTGGAAAGAATCCTATACACCCAATGCCCCACATTTAGGCACAGCGCACAATGATACACCTCCTTTCAGGAAGTGCAGTTCACTGGCCATCATAGTCCAATTCCTACGTCATACCAATTGTAACAAAACGAGTCCCGTTAAACCACAAAATTATGTTCCTTAACACAACCTTCGTTGTTTTGCTTTACAGATTTTTTCTTAAATCAAGAACTCTTGCATCAAAAATGCAGAATCTTGCACATGCACTTGCTCAGATACCGTGTTATGTCTTACCAGGCACAATCAAAACAAAACATGACATTGCACTAGTCACATTCTATTTTTTATTTTTTGTTCTATTAATAAGCATAAGAAAGAAGGTATTGCCTCGACATGTGGCGAGTATACAAATATTAGACAATCAAATTAACCAATGATAAAATATGGTATTAAATTAATTACTCATCAAGAGATAGAATGTGATTAGATTCAAAAAAAAAAATTCAAAAACTTATAAAGAAACATTGTGAAATTACAGTAATATATCTGGTCATCAACTCAACATATATAGCAAACTTTAAGCAATCAAAAGATTTGATTTAACTAAGCATGTAGCATCTCCAAACTATTCAAGAATTTCAGATATGATAAATGATAAATAAGTATCAGAAATTTTATTCCAGCAGCAGCAGCTATTCAATTCAAATACGAAAATTCAAGTGAAAAAACTCTACTAAACACAGTCAAATAACGTGCAGTTGCCCAATTAGAATAAGATGACATAAAACAAAATTCATAGTTCAATTTCCAATATTGATTCAATTTAATTATATTGATGATAGAAATAGCAAAATGAACACGAGAACTAACCTTATCGTCAAGAGTGACCTTCAGCTGCAAGCTCCTGCTCTTTCTCTTCATCCTGTACAACCTTCGTCCCAAGATAACCAATCCCATCACAGCGGCAGCCACGGAGAATGACCAAACAGGATTAACCTTCAAAACACAGTATTTCACGACCTCAAAAGGAACCTTCCACCACGCTACTCTTCCCTTGTCGTCTTCACCAACTGATTTCACTTCAGATTTTCTTTCGTCAATAGCAACACTCGAAGTTGCTTCCATCGAACCATTTTTAACGTCAAATTCACCACAAATTTCAGATTCACCTTGTTTCTTCAATTGATCACTAAAACTCATCTCATTCTGCTTTTCAAAACCCTCAAAGCTCATTGAAACCAAACTATCGCCACCCGAATCAGACCAGAACCTGTCCAAATCCTTATCTTTGTCTTGAGTTTCCACAATACCCACCAAACCCGCTTGACTCTTCATATTTTCTCCAAAACCCAATTCATTTTCCCCATCAAAATCACCAAATTTCGGCGAATTGTCACTACTACCGACCATTTCCACAATTCTTTCAATGCCCGCTTCACTTTTCACATTCTCAACATACCCCAACTCATTTTTCCCCTCAAATTCACCAAATTTACGCTCATCGGAACGATCACTACCCGAATCGGACCAAAATTCCCCCGAATTCTTCCTCTGATACCGAGTCTCAGACCCGGGATCAATCCAACTTGGATTATCCGACTCAACAGAACTCTCTTCACTCACATCAATAACGCCAGTTTTAGCATATCTTTTCTCACTATCGAGAGAGAAATAATCTGAACGTAGTATACCTTCCGAGTAATCCCCTTCCATTTCCTCAAAATTCCTCGAATTCTCAACTGGAATTTCCGAGGTAACAAGGTCCGATTCCGAGTTGTGAAGAAGCTCCCAATCTTGGAACAGCTCGCTTACTCCTGCACCTGATCCCGTTCCTGACCCTGCTGATGATGAATCGCCTTCCATTATTTCAGTTTCCCTGTTTTTCTGAATGATCGAAAAAGCCAATAAATCAGTAAACCCCAACCAAAAGCCAAGGCCAAAAGGTGCGAACGAAAAGCTTGAGTTTTGATCATCTAGAATTTCAATTTCGGCGCTGCCATTGGCGTTAATGCAATCTCAACCGTCGATTCAAATGGATAAGGGATAAAGGGCTCACCAGTTTTTATGAATTTTAAAATAAAACATGGGTTGAATTAAAATGTAAGAGAGTTATATTATTTTTTATTTTATTATAAAATATTTTATATCTTAAATTAATATAAATTTATACTATTAAAATTTTATAAAAATTGATAAAATAACATTATATTTTTATTATTTATAAAATATGTAATCAATATTGCATTTACATGTTGACTGAGTTGATTTAAAATTTATATAAAAAATAAAATATTAATTAAAGATATAAAAAATTAAATTAATTATAGTAAGTGATTTTGATTGATATATTGATTAGTATATGATCAATGAAATAAAAAAAATAAATAATATCTTAGAATAAAATTCGACATTTTAATTAATTATTCAAATTTTTATTCATAGCAGTGAATTATCGTGATTGCTTTAAATATTACTTAAAACAACTGTTTGGATTTTTGTAATTTAGTAAACATACTGTGCATTTGACACTTGTAGCTTCTACCAATGTCTTTGCGGAACGTGAACTGTCGAGATACTTCAGTCTAATGGATAATAACAGTAAGATTCCTAACTTCCACGTTTTCAACAATAAAAACAGAACTTTTTCATGTAGATAAATTAGATACCGAACCACCTATCCAAATAACTCAAACATGAGCTGTCGTGATACTTCAGTCTAATGGATAATAACAGTAAGATCCCTAACTTTCACGTTTTCAACAATAAAAACAAAACTTTTTCATTTAGATAAATTAGGCACCGCACCACCTATCCAAATAACTCAGGCACATGAAGCGCCCCCATTGAGCGTGTGTATTTTCAGTTCAATCTTATAGCCTAAAGTCAGGTTAAATTAAAAACAGCTCATTCCAATTCCAACATTTTTAGTATTGAGTTATATATTTTTGCATAATATTATTATGTATACTTTTAGTAATATCACAAAATTTATTATTTTAAATTATTTTTCAAATTTAATTATTATAACCTTTTTTGTAATTTATTAAATAAATAGTAAATTCTTTATAAATCATTTACATAGAGATCACGGATTTACATGATAATAATTAACAAATTATATCCTTTGCCTTGCTTATAAAAATAAACAAACAGGACCTTAACGTTATTACCCAAACAACACGACGCATTAAAGTTCAACCAACTTTCCCATGCATTAGTTGTGACGGTTAGGAAATTAAAGCCGCCGCCATGTTTTACCTTGGAGAAAAGATATTATTTATGTTCGATAAACCAAAATTATGTGGAATATTAATACAAATACCTTATTAAATATTAATATAATCTGTAAATAAATCACATTTTACAATAAAAAATTAATAATCTCTTCCCATTAGTTTTTTTTTATATTATTTCCATCCATTTTTCAAATATTTGTAAGTAATCTGTTAAAGATGCGTTAATCAAATGTGTGTCAATAAAGCAAGAAATAGGCGAAATTCTCGACAAACCAGGCATGCATAACGAAGCAAAATACCACCGTTGAAATGGAGGAATAGCTTGAAGTTGTGACCAATTACCAGTTACTTTCATGGCTTCAATTGTCTGTGAAGTTCCTCGACAAATTTACTTCTGGGAACGACCTCCTCTTGGGTCGTGTCCATGTTTTTTAATTTCACGATCCCTTCGTTCAGCTCCCGCTCACCAACAATTACCATCCAAGGAATTTTGGACTCCCTAGCCCGATCAATGAGCTTCATCATTTTCTTATGGACCATGAATTCTGCTTTCACCTTGGCATTCCACAGCTCTCGAACCAGTTCTGCAGCTATAGGTACCTTATCCCCGAGCAATGCCACCAGTACTTGTGTCTCGGTGGGTCGGATTGTCTACCAGCATCACAGAGAACAAGAAATCGTACATTAGAGCAAAAAAGGAGATGCAACCACGCAACATCAAATGGGGTGCAATATATTTATGTGGAAGAAGATTATAAGAATCGAACCCCTAAATACTTTTCTTTCCTCAAATTCATCTTTACTTGTGTAAGAAACCAAACATCAAACAATTAAAGGTGATATACTATTATCTAAATACAGATTCAGATGATTCTAAAGATATACTAGTGGGTTATTATCACCTGGTTTCTTTCTTTCTGAAGCTGCTCCATTATAGTAAACACTCGCTCAATTCCTAGACTGACACCGACTGCTGGAACCTGCTTTGTACCGAACATTCCAATTAGGTTGTCATAACGTCCACCAGCAGCAATTGAACCAACCTGAGTACATGAACAAGTGAGTCAGGTATCCCAATAACAAGTGTAGAACTGATGAAAGGTCAACATCTACCATCATCCTAATACGAGCTTATAAATTAAAAAAGAAAACAGGATAAATGCCTAGTTTGTATATTTTCATCAGAGAAATTCTTATTTTAGAAAATGCAACTATAAATTCCGTATGTCATTGCAAATTTCTTCCTATTTCTCGTTCAAAATTATTTGTTTGGCACACCTGCAAAAGCAACTTTAATAGATCAATTTTGAAAGGAACGTGGAAAAAATGTTCGGTAAACACCAACTTCTAATATGGTCAACCGACTTTTTCTACCGCTATTTGACATCAAGGACTTTAAAGTCGCAATACATCAATTTCAAGCAAACCCTAAAAAAATGCAGTGCCAAAATGATCCATGTGTCTGGGGAAACAATCCAACAAATGTGATTATAAAAGGCACATAGATTCGTATAAACCTCTCTATCAACTAAAATCTATCCAAGAGAAGTAAAGCCAAAAGCATATTTAAAATTACCTGCGTGGCCCCCCTGAAAACAGCTTCAAATATGACCCCCGTGTAATAGTCAAGACCTCTTGCAAGACTCAAATCAAAAACCACTTTATCAGTGCACTTTGACTTTTCTAGAGCTTCAAACAAAATTTCAAGGTCATCCAATGCAAGTTTAGATGAACTGTTTTCCAAAAACGTGCTGCCTTCCTGTTTAAGCTTTGACAATAATACCAAAGGGGATCCCCTTTCCTTCACAAAAGTTCCAATTCTATCTGCTGTCTCAACAGTTAAGCCTTTCTCCTCAACCTAGCAGACAGTAAAATCAGCAAGTTTGAAGAAGTCAAATTTGGTTTAAGGATTTCATCTGAAAACCTATGAGGCAAGTATATAATCCCAAACTACCGTTTACAAACCAACAAAAACAACACAAGCTGCCTAAAGAACACAACAAACACAGTATTGTAGTATAAATGCATATATGCTCACCATTTCTTTTTTAATCTGCTCGAAGGACTGCTTGTCTAGCTTGTCAATACTGGAACATATTGCTCTGAATTTTTCAGAGGGCACCCCACATATTTCCAACATACCATCAAGTAACATGCGATGATTCAGTTTTATCTGCAAACAATATATCACAAACTATTATAAAACAGCAAAAGTACTTTTAGGAAGTTTCTGAAACTCAACGTGCAAATGCTTGTTGAATTAGCTAGATAAATAGCTAGTATAATTAAAGTTTCTATTCTAATGCCAAATATACATGATCGAATGCCCAGAAACATACTCTATTATCTGAAATAACTTAGTTCATACTACGACCCAAACTCAAAATGACAACATATCATAAAATGTTTAGAAACAAATATCATATCCAGATGAGCTTCTACATATACAGATAAGATATCCAATACAAGTAAACAAATGTATACTATTTGTCAACTTCAATGTCCTTTAAAGAAATAAGGTTATCATATAAAACTAATTGCATAAAAACACAAGAACAGAATAGTAGGGTTTACCTCGTAATCTCCAATATCCAGCTCATCAAGTAGTTCTATCAAAATTTCAATGATCTCAAAGTCTGGCCCCATCCTTTCATATTGCCCAGCAATATCAAAGTCACATTGATAAAATTCTCGATATCTTCCTTTGGAAGGATTATCCCTCCTATACACCTTAGCTATTTGGTGCCTTTTTAATGATGTAAGACCATTCATAGCCACAAATCGAGCAAATGGAACAGTTAAGTCATATCGCAGGGAACAAAGCTCTCCACCCTGAAAATTAGTTCACATAAATGTTATACTCTCTGCCTGTAATAGAAAACTATAATATTTTCTCTTTCATTCAAAAGAACAAATATAAACAAAAAATGCTTGTCAACCTCCACAAACCCAAAATAACCTTCAGTAAAGAAAGGTTACATAAGCATGAAATACCGCCACAAAGTCATTCAGATACTAAACTGGAGCAAAACATTAACAGTACGAAAGTAATCTAAAAACCATTACAACTGACATGTCTACAAACAGTAAGAGGTTTAACATTAGAGGGCAAAACCACCATCAAAATCAAAGAAATCCCAACTTGATCCATTTTGTACTTCAAACAGGTGTCCATTATGTAAAAGTGAGCCACGATTCTACAACCTCAACTAGTTCTTAGTTGTCCATTTAATCATATTTAATACATTAAAAGGGTATAAAGAACTCAACCAATTATACTACAATTTAAAGAATAGATATTCAGCAGTTTGCAGGTCGCAACATAAAGAAGGGGCTAGATTAGATAAGTTTAATACATCTGATGTGCTTTTAACCATGCATAACACCTAATGTAGTTTTTATCCCCAACAATGACAACTAGCCAAAAAAAGGAAAGTGATTCGTAAAAAAGGAAACAAGAATGCAGTTGACTCAACTATTGATCATGTACTCACCTGGTCAGCAAGATCATAAATCAACTTTGAATCTTCTCCATATTTTCCCATTAAGGTCTCTCTCAATTCAAAAACCGGAGTATCTAGGGCCGTAGCACCATGCCTCCTGAAAACCTCAGTAATGATTGCGAATGCTTTCTCTCTTATTGCCATTTGTTCCTTTGCAAAATCACGCGTACCCTAACATCCACCGTAATTTACAAAATTTAAGTATACAGAAGATTCCACTCAAGCCAGAGAAAGGATGGGTACAAATGGTCGACAAAGTAATATAAAAAATTAATCTAACAACCGGAATCAAATTTTCCACTGAACTTATGCTGGATGTCCTTTCCAGTGGTTAGCATATGTCACATAACTTCATATACCTCAAAAGTAACTTACCACTTTAAAAAATTTGAAACATAATTATAGTTGCAATAATGTTTTTTTCTTCAAAACAAAGCCTGATTATGTTAAAGAAAAGAAATTTATGAAAGACCTTTAATAAAAGAATTTGCAACAAGAAAAAACTATTATAACTGAATCTCAACAAAAATTGTGAATGCTTGGACACAAGACTACTAGATTGCAACTGAACCACTAACCAAAGGCCTTTTATACAATTAATAATTCAAATAATTGTAAGCATAAGTAGCACACTGAAAGAGAAGTGTACAATCCTTCAATAAATGCCTGTCAAATCTAAATATAATAAATTTACCAACTGATCTTACTTAGTGGCAGTCTACTGTATAAAATCTCAATAATCATGCACAGAAATCTTTTTTTTAAAAACCTTTTTTAGTGAATTTCACTCACCAATACAATTTTGGGATCGCAATAGTATTTTACTGTAATTATTTAGCTTAATGTAACTTAAGCATATTCATAACGAACTAAAAACAACTCTCTATCAAGTGCTTTTTTCTAAAAAGTGATACACCCATGCATCGTCTAAAGGTTACCTATCCTTGTATCAAATATTTTTCCATTTCTCATGTTACAAAAAGAAACAAACAAATTTAAATGGCCTATCATTACCTTAGGAAGCTTGGGGAGCCTTCTACTTTCATTACTCTCCACAATCTCTTTTATTTTTGTCAACAAACCATCAAACTCTTGGTCTTTCGGATCCAAAAATAAAAAGAGATCGTTAGCCCATTCCTCCACTGCTTCCAAACCCTTGCTTTGCAATCTGTCCTTAATCAATTGCAGCAGAACCCCAGTCCCCTTCCCTAAAACCACCTTCTTTTTCTTTTTCTTCTCACTCTTCTTATCCACTACCGCATTGCCTCCATTCACCTTCTCACTCAGCGATTCGCCGCCTTCGAGTGCAACAAATGCTATCACCAACTCCCAATTCACAATCTTCCACACAATCCCCAACAACACATTCACTTCATGCACAAATTTCACATAATCTTTCTCAAAACCAGCATCCAGAACCAGCTTATATGCATTTCTCAAACTATCTTCTAAGCAATCCTTCTCAAATAAATTCCTTAAACTATCATTATTAATTGAATTCAAAATTGTCTTCGCACGACACAAACTACTCTCGCCCAAACTATGAATCCCTGACCCCAATGCCAACACGGTGGGACCTACAACGTTTGCAGTCCCATTTATACCAACATTCAAGCTCGAATTTAGTTCAATTCTCGTTCTCGAATGCACCGATTTCACTAGTTCTCTTAATACACCATTTATTTTGGGAATTAATAAAATATTTTCGCTCTTTATTTTACCCACTAATTTAGACCCATTGAGCATAACCTTCAGGTCACCTGCAACCCCAATTTCCTCCTTCGCAGTGAACCCATCACCCGAATCTATTGAATTAAAAGCTGCCACGTCAGCTCCAGACGCTTCACACGACAACGCAGCTACCGCATCAGCAATCGTCGATAAAGCCGTTGACTTGTGGTCTAAAATGGCACAAACTCCTATCAAAACAGAGGGCAAACTCAAGTCTTCCAAAACTACACGCTCCTCTTCAGTCACGTCCATTAACTCACTACTTAAATCTCTGGTTCGCGAATTTAGAGCTTCGGAAATGAGAATCGGAAGAACAGGACGGACAGCGGAACCAGACGGCATGAGAAGGAGCTGGTTGAGGAGAACAATAGAAAAAGCACGACTTTCTTCTAGAAATAGGAATTTGGGTATGGGGATTTGGAATTTGCTGACAAATGACTGGTTCTGATTGGATAATGCGGAAGCCAGTCTATCAAGTGCCGATAAATCGACGCGTACCTGAGCAAGTCCTTCAGAAATGGCGGCAGCGACGGACGAGGTGAGAGAATATCCTTTGCCCCCCACCGTTATCACGGAGGCTGAGCCTCTCTCCGCCATTATCGAAGCTTTCCAGAGAGAGAAGAGAGAGAAATGCAGTGAGCGAACGAGACAGAGAGCGGTATAAGTGCCAGGGTAGTAGTACCGCGCAGTAGGGTTTTCTTCGTTTTAATTAATAATGCGATGCCGTTTTATTTATAGTTCTTTGTTGACGTCAGGATATGGTAACTAGGGCATGCCTTTTACTTCTCTTGTTCAACTCTTTCATTTCAATCATAGAATCCATTATCATAATCTTTTAGTTTTATAAAATTAAAAACTATGATTACAAAGTTAAAGCTCTCACTATAAATTCTCAATTTTTCAGAAAAAAAAAAAGGTTACAATCAAAATTAAGAATTTATAACACAAAAATTAAAAATTAAAGATTTCAGTAAAAATAAATAAATAAATATATATATATATATATTTAAACTTAGACTACCATACATTAATATATTAATACATCAAATTTCTGTTTAACATATATTGCACAAAGCAAAATTTAAAATTTTAGTGCGTAAAAATTGAAAAACCACAAATTTGAAATCAATTTTCAAATTTTAAGTTGTAAATTTTAAATATTATTTTACAGAATATAACATAGTTCTTAAATTACCATAAAGAGTATATTAGTGCATCAATACATTAAATATAATATAGTTAGTTGCCCGTGTGTGTGTGTATAAATATTGTATAAAAAAAATCATAAACATTAAATAAAAATAAAAATTATCATTAAAATCCCTATATTTAAAAGCAGTCACACTATAATTTGCTTACAATTATATCAAAATAGAAACAAGTTACCATTCATTTGTCAACTTATTATTGACACTTAAAGAAAATCTTAAAGCCCTCCAATGCTGAAGAAAAAAAGTTCTTACATAAACTAAATCTTTTTCTTTTCGCCTAAAAGGACTTCAAACTTTTATTTCTAAATGTTTGATAATTAAAATTTTCTTGCAACTTATTTTTTGAACTAAAATTTTCAGGTAATTTTAATTTATCGAACATTTTTGAAGGACAAAGTGTAACCTATCCAAAATAAGATGACAAAGTATATCTTTTAATATGTAAATAAAAGGTAAAATATATACGAGAATAATAGTTCTCCAATTCATATACATACAATAGATGTTTCTACTATTGAATCTTTAGTTCAAATTTGCTGTAGGAAAGTTCAGAACCTCTTAGCAATTTCTGCAGGCAATAGAAAACCAAAATTCCAGCAGCATATTTCATGATCTATGAACGACTTTTACATTCAACAGGTTTTCATCTTTCTTCTGCACTGCCTTCTCAAGCAAGGAGTCAAGCAAATCCCGCTTTCTTCCACTTAACAGATATTTTCATTATCGTATTCGGTATTAACAACTTTACACGCAACAAAATTTGAGATCTGAAATACAAACAATATAGAAAAACAGCGTAAGCCGATTGCTAAAATCATCCTCAAGAAATTAAGGAAGCAAAGTCATAGCACGTCAATCATAAACATACTTAAAATGACAAAACAAAACACATTTCTCTAAATGATGAGGCACTATGTATATTACCTTTGCTCGCAAATTATCGTCAAGTTTCCTGATTGGAATTATGTCAAGGTTAACTCGAAATTCATGTATGATCCAAGAAGTTCTCCTTCCTTTAGGCGGTCGTCCTTCATAGTAAGTCAGAATTCGCAAGAAGCCAATAACTTGATTGCCTTTAAAGATTTCCTCCTCCATGGATACAGAATAGTATCCATCATCAGTTACAAGCTTGCAGTCTGACCTGACGGTGCAAAAATACCACTCATGTGGCATTCCAGGCCTTAAATCACCTGCAAATTATTTATTCGCAAGTTAGAATTTTTCTTAGGCAACTACCAAAAGTATAAACACTGCATAGAAGACCAAGTAATGCATAGCTTTACCAAAAATTTGCAATTAAGAGAAAGAATAGAAGAATAAGCTTATATCACCTCTAGGTATAACTCCGTGAATTCAACCAATAACAAAATTTTGAGACAGTAATGCACAACTCAAACAACCAAAATGCATTGTGTCAAAATCCAATAACGGATAAAAAACTGGTCCGCCTTAGGATCACAAGGGTGGCTAAGTATCATCATCTAATCACAAGTGCTCAATCTTGACAGTCAGATAAGAGAGAAACGATAAAAACAATTGAGCACATCAATGCTTTTCTGATTCACGAAGAATATATAAAGAAGATAGAGAACATGAGAGGACAAAGTAAAACAATAATGGTTCTTCCAAAATGTGAAAGGATTTTCAGATTGAGTAACTATCAAATTTTGAAGAGGAGAGGTGTTTGTTGATGAGTTCCAGCCACATAAATAAATATACGAAATACTAACACTTTCTTTTTTTTTTAAATTACTAATACATAAATCAAAAGTCTGCTGGGAGAAGTGAATAGTCTACCAGGAGCCGATATAGCTATTGCTATGACATTGCCTGGGTATCTATGCGCCCACTAGACTATTTCTACTCCCTAACGCAAGGAGACATCTTCCCACAATTTTTGTGGAAAATGGGCGACTGTGATATAGTTTGAAAAACTGAAACATTAAAAGAGGGAAAATAAATCTTCCTTTTTCTTTTTTTTTTTTTAGGGAAAAAAAAAGCTGTTAAATTTGTTGTCCCACTTAAACCTTTCATCTAGCTGAAGTTGTCTACAAGTTCAATGCAAAAATTGGAAATATATGGAAATTTTATTTTAAGCATGATATTTAATTGAATATTAGTACAAAAAATGAATAATGATCATGACCATGAGATCCCTTTGTACTCAAAAGAAAAAAAAAGGGTAAAATAACACTAACCAAATATAAATGTAAAAGCTGCTCTTTAAATGCTAATATTTAAATCCTTACCTAGAATTGAAACTTTCGGGTTTTGCAGTTCAATTAGTAATAAGAAACAAACAAAAACGTTGAAATTTTCCACCTAATTCACATAAATACACTATCGACATGTTGGTGGGACATATTATAATGTATTAAAGCAAATATATTGGATTGTGGTGTATTACTTAATACAGTAACGTGTTTGACGTAATGCTTATTAAATTATATTTCAATATTTTATATATATTACTTGTATTAATAATTAATTATTCAAAACAATTGATTATTAAAAAAGATATAAACCTCACTAGCCACCATCACTTATCCAGAGTCCACCACCAACTAATGGTTTCCACTGAAGAAAAATTTGCTGCCTTATCACCACTAGATTCAACATTGATTGATCGATATAATGGTGATAATGATACACCTTCAGTGGTAAACATTTGATGGTAACTTTATATAACTGCCAAACATTTTTGTTGTTGTTTTTAGGCAAAAGACATCTCAAACAACAATACTACTAACACAAATGATTAGATCAGTGAAAACAGACAATACCAATTTTGACTTTAAAGTAAGTCAATCACCAGTTGCCAACCGCAGAAAACAGCTGACGGCAACGGTAAGTAGCACCCAGACGGTGATAAGCAGTGGCTGACAGTGATACATTAATTTTCATTAACTCAAGAAAAATATTGAATATGCACACAAGACAATAAAAAATAATAGTAAATTAAAATATAATACACTAGGGATGTCCGATGGTCCCCAACAGGTGACTCAACAAGGCTGCGTTATTTTTCAAAATAATGCACAAACCTATCAAGAACAAAAAACAGTTTTGTCTCTTACTAAGTAACAAATTATTCAATCTTTTTACATCACACAAATAGAAGTAATAAGATTAGCAATGACTACCCAAAAAAAACCTAGCAAATGAATTAAAGAAATAATATTTCAATAATTTGGCCTTTTTAATTTTGAAAAGAAAAAGGAGTACTCACAAAAGGGTAATTCGTCTGGGCATTTGGAGTAGACATCAACAATTGGAAGGGTATCTTCAGGAGGAAGTTGACCAAGAATCTTCTTCTTCAAAAAGTATAACACCAACTCTGAATTACTTGGACAAAATTTATACCCAAGTGGTATCTCATTTTCCATTCTTTTTTTCTTGAATTGCTGATTACTCTGTTCGCAAATCCAAACAAACAAGCAAGAAGATGAGAAAACTTGAGGCATACGGTAAGGTACCTTATTGAAAGAGGAAAAGGGGAAATTTTATTTAAAAAAATAAAACCCTAAATACATTACCATAGAAAATTGAAGAATTCTGTAAGAAATTATGTGAATCAAATGAACAATCCTGGTTACAGATGATTCAGTTTGTCGCCTGGTAAGAGAAATAGCGGAAGTTTTCCTGTTATGATTTGGAAGGAAGGTTATAAAAGAAAAAAAAGAACTCCGGCTGTAGATGGGTTGGGTATTTTACAATAAAAAATAATTAATATTCATATAATCTATTAGCTACTTCTTAAATCATATTATAAAAATATCTTAAAATATTAAAATTTTTATTTTGTCAAATTTTTATTTTTTGTTCTTTTTCTTCAATTAACTATAATTACATTAAGATAGTAATTTTATAGAAATCAATCAATTATTCAGATGTTTGCTTTTATGAAATGTTTTATGAATGACAGATAGTAAGTCTATTTCAATTATTACAAAAGGAAAATTAACTCAATTTATTTATTAAGATATTTACTTTATAAATAAAATTACAAAAACTAACTTGCATTATGTATAAAATTTCAAAAGAAAAATTATTTTGAAATAAAAATAAGATAATAACCTTAATTTGAAATAAAAATAAAGTTGCATGCTCAATGGCTCGCATAAAAGCGTATGTTTTACCAAACTAATTTCATTGGTAATTATTTTATTAAATAAAATTTCAAATTCGAGTTTTTATTTCATTGTAGCCAAAAAATTAATTGCTAAATGATCTGAAATCGAGGATCTATGACATCCAAGAAATGCAAAAATGCAATACCAAGAGTACACTTTCCATGAGCCGGAAGATAATTATTCCTGCTAAATCTAACATAATTCCTAATTTCAAAGCCAAAAAATAAATTCAACTTAAATAGAATGTGTCGATCTCAATATCAAAAAATAAACTAAGATACATAAATACAAAATGAAACACTACAATCACTCAGCAGATTAAAACACTAGAGCTAACCGAAAGAAGAAGGCTAATACCAGAACACTAGTACTGGTATGGATATTGACATTACTATGATGGGGCCCCAAGATACGAGGCAAGACGCAATATGTCGCTGAAAATTCCACCTGCTGTTACTTGAGCACCGGCACCAGGGCCACGGACAATAAGTGGCTGCTCCTTGTACCGTGTTGTTGTGAAAGCTATGATGTTGTCAGAACCAGAGAGCTGTGCAAACGGATGATCTTTATTGTATCTTCGCAACTCCACAGTCCCCTTACGGTTGATGGCATCCACCACGCCAACATATCTCAGGACCTGAGAAATGCATAATCAAAAACAACCATTCTTTGCAAAAGTGTAAAACCTACTTCCTCAGAGAACCCAATAAATGTTTCAGATTAAGTTTTGCTTAGTATTTAACAAATTGTGTCCGGATGTGTGGGATAGATGATGCATTTGTATCAAGAATTCACAACAATATTTTCCGTGAATGTGTACCTTTAACGAACTCAAATTTCTTTATAAGCCCTTGAAGGACTGATCATTGGCTTTAAGTAAGTCATTCTATATCAATAGTTAAACTGGCAAAAGGTTCATATCCGAAAACTTACTTCCCCAGCATCCTCGGCCTCTTGCCTTTCTTTAGCCAGTTCTCGGTCAAATTGTGGTAATTTCTTCATAAATTCCTCGGCAGATGCACAAGCCTGAAGTAAAAAAATTAGAAAATAATAGTAAAAATGAACTTGTACCTTTGTAAAATATTAGATTAAGAAAAAGGTTTTTCTTACCTGCAATGGTTCTGGCACAAGGCTTCGAATGGGGAGATCAGAAAGTTCCAGCTTAAGACCAGATTCTCTAGCTAGAATTATCACCTGAAGAAGAAAGCCGTTTTAAGAGTCTGATCTCCTCCAATTACATACAGTATTAAGGCATGTAAAAATTATAATATATATAACCAGTTGTAGTAAAACATCCGGCCTATTTCAAATTGATGGAATGTCTTTATATTTCTTGCATGTTGCATAGAAATAATGTCCACCAACCACTACAAAATATTAGTATAACAGAGTGGTAATAATAACAAGT
This sequence comes from Trichilia hirta, assembly GCA_035221805.1. Lineage (NCBI taxonomy): Eukaryota > Viridiplantae > Streptophyta > Magnoliopsida > Sapindales > Meliaceae > Trichilia > Trichilia hirta. The sequence goes on from JAWDEX010000016.1 coordinate 9,405,724, forward strand.
CGACAATTTGACCAAGCCATAGAATCTGATTTGATGGGATTGGAAATGAATGATGAGTAAACATGCATTTCAAGATGATTAATAATAGAGATTTCACTCAGATGTTAGCTAGCTTCTTCACCTCAATTTTCTGATGCATGCTTAACATAATAATGCTTTTATAGATGGCAATTGCCAACACAGTCGCAAAACTAATATAATAATATGAATTTTCATACCCATTTAATAACATAACAAGGATTATCATAAAGAGTACCTTTCTGGCAACATCTGCTCCAGATAGATCATCCCTTGGATCAGGTTCAGTATAACCAGCAGCTTTTGCCTCTGACACGACCTCACTGAAAGCTCTTGAGCCGACAAAGTTATTGAAAAGATAACTCAAAGTCCCACTGCAACAATAGATGACAAATATGAAGGGTTGTTTCAGAATTTGCATAACTGAACTTATGGAACCACAATACTTTCAGACCATAAAAAAATATGTGTAAATTTCATTGGTTATTCATGATAGAAGTTGGTAAATTTGACCAACCTGAAAATGCCTTCAATGCGTAAAATCTTGTCACCAGTTTCAAGCAGACCCCTTAAAGTGCTGATAATGGGAAGACCGGCTCCAACAGTTGCTTCATAGAAATAATGTGTATAGGATTTCCGTTGAAGAGCTCTCAACTTTAAATACTGCATTTACACAGAACAATACTGATAAAGCTCCCAAGAGAAGGCTCAACTGAAAAAGCTCAACAGGGAGAGTAATCTAGTAAAAGAATTGATTATTTAGTCCTAAAAGTTATCCTCTTCCAAAAATAACAAAATGGTGGACTGAGATATAGATCATTGAGCAATATAACATATGGATATCACATTAACAAAGGCCCAGCCGGAAGTTCGATAAAAGAACAAGAAGCAAAATATAGATGGGATAACCAGCAAGAGGGTACATATCTGTAGTATAAACTTGTTTGCATAATCTGGAAAATGATATTTTATATATGATGTCTGATGAATGATCATATCCTAATGACACATACCAAATTACTTTACCTGATCAAGAGGTCCAGAATTTGCCCTTTTGTTTGGGGTGATCACGTGAATTCCTTTCCGCAACCAATCATGGTAACAGCTTGCAACATTAGAATCTGCTGTACAGTCTACCAAGACTGTATTTGGGAAAAAATGGTTTCCATGAACGTGTAGAGTAAATTTCTCCAGGTCAGCCACTTCTCCTTTCTCCTTTAAAAGTTCTTTCCAGCTCAACAGGTCAATTCCCCTACAATGAACATCAATGAGACCAAGGGCTGCAGCCACATTAACCATGTTCCAGAGTGATATGCTTACTATAAAAAAAATAATTACTCTGTATGCTTACTACGAAAAAATAATCTTTCTGATTCATCAAATAACAAATCTCAAAAATGTTAAATGGAAGAAAAAAATAATTACCAGTACCAACATCAGTAGCTTCAGGCATATTTGGATTGAGGTGTGCACATTAACCTTTCTAAAAGTCCAACAGAAGAGGGTATAATTTTAGGGAGGTGTTCAATGAATATCATTCTTCAGGGTCGTTTTCTTGTAGAAAAATAAGAAGACCTCGAAAAAGATTAGCATATTTCACTTATTTATAGGTTACAGTTTTCACAGTTCAAAGACATTTTCTAGAACCATTCTTACTCAGGATTGGAGAGTGTTGTTAAGACTAACTTCTTTCTTTTGTTTGATATCATTTGCCTATTTGCATTTAGCACAGAAAAATTTTGTTTTCACTATTTGACTATTTGCATAATTGAATCTTTGCCAAGGTGTAAAAGATGGGGAAAAAACACTATTTTACAGAACTTATGAACACCTGAGACCATTGGATGTTAAACCCCATCTGAACACCTGACGAAAACTAATTGTACAAATAAATTTTTGTTGATACAATAACGGTTATGTTTACTCTCAAATATTCAAATAAAGTTTATGACTTACATGTCACTCAAGAGCATTGTACTTGAGCCAGTGATTCCCAGGACCCGCAAGTCAATGTTGAACTCTTCCTTAAGGATTGCTGCCTGCCAAAATTAAAAAGAAAAAAATTCGAAACTTATTTGAGGTGCCAGGTAGGAAAGAATATTTGGCCCTATAACGTTAAACCACTTTCAAAATTTTATTTCGAGTTGTAACATTTCACTTTCATAATTTTTTTCAAGTCCTAACATCTTAAGGAATGATGCCAAAATACCAACGTTGTTTGTCAGATTAATGAACTCCATACTCACGAAATATCTTATGCACATCCAAGCATGTCACTTAGCTGTTTGAAATTTTTTAAGAAAAGCATATCTAATTGAAAAAGTGTCTATAATTGTTTTCTTTTTATGCTACTAAATGATGTTATTACCATTGTTTAAATTAAATATTGTTAAATTTACTAATATTGACTATATTTTAAAGATTGAAAATTTTATTGCATGCTTAAACTCCAAAATCAATTACTTCAGAGGCGCTGTATATATGTGAAATAATGAAAAAATATGAAGGAATTATATAATGAAATAATAAAAAACTATAGGGGAATTATCTAATAATGCACCTGATCCCTCAGCTGGTCAAGTAACGTGCTACCTATCAAACCAGGGCCAATAATACCCATTGCTATTGTGGTTCTTGAAAGATAAAACCTTGAGTGGACAGCCCTCAAAGCCCTAATGCAGTCTTCACTCTTGACTACAACAGTAATATTGTACTCAGAGCAACCTTGAGCTATGGCACGGACGTTGATATTAGCCTGCATTATTAACATCAAATGCTCTACATGTAATTACAGAATAAGGTTCAAAGCAGAATTAGGAGATTAAGTTAACTACCACACTTAATTATTGAGAGAGATGATATTTTTACCTTTGCAAGAGCATTGAAAAGAGTGGCACTAACTCCAGGGGTACTAGCCATTTTCTGGCCAACAGTTGCTAAGATGCTACAATTTGGAATAATTGACACCTAAGAACAGTTATCTCAAGATATAATTCAAGTAGAAAAATAGAATTTGCATCAAACTTGGCATAAGTATAGAAAAGGAATTTATGAAAACAGAGATCCTGATACAGCTCCAAAAGCACAGTAACAAGCTAGGAATTCTGACTGTTATAGAATGCAAAACATGAAATATGTTAGCTCCCAGTTAGTGCACAAGATAGAAATTTTCTGAAAATTTTCACAATTGAAACTGTCAGGAAAATAAGTAAAACTATAAAAAACTTCACAATTGTTCTCAGCAATTTTCCAGCCTTGGATATCAATTGTTTAATGGCAGCATGATGAATATTTATCAAGTAATAATGTCCATTTATAGAAGAATGACTAAAGAAGAAGTAAATTAACAGATGAGTCTATTAAAACTATGCTCTTCCCCATAATATTATGGAACAATCAAATAACCAACCTTAACCACAGCACAAGAAATGACAAGCATACCTGGGAAAGACGTCCAGCATTCAAAGCTTTATGAAATCTAGACTGCAGTGCCTCAGCAACAGATTTTACTTCTTTCTCGGGCACAGCAAAGCATACAGAATGCTCACTACTGGCCTACACCACAATCAACCACTAAGCATTGGTGTGTACTACATAAGAACGACCATGAACTGAAATCAGAGGATAAATGCACCTGGGATATCATGATGACATTAGCTCCAACATCTTTTACTGCACCAAAAATTGCATTGGCTGTACCAGGAACACCAGCCATTCCGGTTCTGCAAAAGAATAACATAAAGAAGTAATATAGAAGGATAAACATAAAATCAATAAACTTAAGCACAAAAAAATCATACAGCTGAAACTACAACCGATAGCTCACCCCTCAACATTTACGAGAGCCAAATTATCTATCGTTGCAAACCCTTTTACAGGATAGTCCACTCTCGCTTCATATTCATTTTCAGTAATAGGAGGCCGACATATGATTGTTCCAGGAGTAGAGAGGTTGAAAATGTTCCTTATCACAATTGGAATGTCATATCGCATAACCGGGATAATGGTGCGTGGGTGCAAAACATTTGCCCCAAAATATGACTGCAAGTACACATAAATTGAGTGCCAGAAACATAAGCCAGAAGATCTCTAAAACTTTAACCAGCAAGAGAGTAGTAGTTAGTTCACCATTTCCCAGGCCTCTTGATAAGACAGCGTCTTCAGTATCACAGCTTCACTAACTGCAGAAACAGATATTTATTCACATTGTGATAAAATCTCACAGTTAGCATCTCTTAAAATTCCAAGGAAGCATCTTGAATATTGTAATGAATTTGCATCACATAAAACTACTAAAATCTAGAAAAAAAAAAATAAATAAAGTAACTAGGAGATTTTGGATTCAAAGGGCATGCATGACATGAGGCTCTTACAAACCTTTTCTTGGGTCCGCACTGTACACTCCATCCACATCGGTCCAAATTGTGACCTGGCGTGCCCTGAGTAGAGCACCAATTATGGCTGCAGAAAAGTCACTTCCATCCCTCTTCAAAGTTGTGGGAATATTATCGCAGGTGCTGGCTATGAAACCGGTAGCAATTACTGTCTTTAAAGGACTTTGAGAAAACCATTTCTCAAGTCTTTTTTCAGATTCCAAGAAATCGGGATCAACTTGATTAGAGCTAGTTGGATTCACAATAAGTACATCCCTTGTATCCATCCAACTGCAATCCACGCCACTCTGCACAGAAATAAAAACATGTTAATTTAATTTCCAGAAGTTTCACTTGAATGGATAGCTTCCAAAAGTTGTGATCAACTTATATTCTTAACAGCAAGATGCAAATAACCACTAGACCTTTCTAACAACAGCTGCTAACATTTGAGCAGTCCACAACTCTCCATGTCCAACGACAAAATCTGAAAAAGATTCCGTAACATGACCAGCTGCAAAAAATATACAGTATTTAACAAATGCCTTATAATAAATTGTAGCAAGTTGTAAGTTCCTATAACTAGTTTGATCCAGCAAAGCAAAAGGTCTATGACAGCATAGGCAGTAGGAACACCCCAAGACAAGAGAGAAAAAAAAAAACACAGCATCTCAAAATAATATGAATAAACAATCAGCAAACAAAACTCAAATACACCTACAGTTTCTTTCTTTTTTTTTTTTCATTCTAAATAAATAATTCCAATTATTAAAGAGGTTCCAGTTTGAGGTATTAGATTAGACAGATAAAAATATCAAACAATTAAAGATAGATATTAAAAAAGACATAAAATTTGTACCCATCTTAAGTGAGGTGTATACTTTCTCAATCTCCACCAATTCACCATGTGAATATGCATAGAGAGAGGCTGGGGGGAAAGAGACAGAACTCTTTTACCTATATATATAGCATGGAGCATTGCTTTGAGATTATTTATGTCATGATGCAACCCAGACAAAAAGCTAGGAAGCTCATCTCCGTCAAGTAGATCATGAGCCGTTAATCGGTGCTTTTCAAAAACAGCATCCAGAGCAGATAAATAGGAATCATCATGCGACTGAGCCTTGACAATGAGGTCGTACATCATATCTGTCACTTTTGACATAGCTGAAACAACTACCAACTTCCTTTCTGAAGCATCGTTGACAATTACTTCTGCAACATTTTTTATTCTTTGTGAGCTGCCCACACATGTACCACCAAACTTATGAACAGACCACATCTCTCCTTTGTGAACGTGAGCTTCCTCCGTAGATTTTTCCACCAAAATATCTGTAACAATATGGCAGAAAAGTATTAATGGACCGAACTCCGTCATAAAATTGCCAATGACAAAAAAAAATAAGTTTAATTAATGTAGACTCGTTATTCATTGAACCTGTAAGAGAAGCCAATATGCGCAGATTTGAAGACTTTCTTTCTCCTGGCTGGGAGATAAAACTGATTCTGAACATAAAATATAATCAAAAATAAAAGCATATGTCATACACTTATGCAGCTGAGCAGCTTATTGCCTTGACCACCAATGGAATTACAAAAAGTGGCCAAATAGTGAGGTAAAGATCATACTTTATGGGCTCAATAAGCGAAAGCACCAAAACCTATCCAACAACTACTAAGGATGCATTTGGGAGCATTTTTGCAGTAAGCACCTTCAGAAAAGAGTCCTTCCTATAAAAACATTTTAAACTGTTTTCTAACTCAAGAAGCACTTCTCAAGTGCTTTTTCAAAAAGCAATTCTAAAGGTTTTGTGATTCCTAAAAGCAATTTGGACAAACAAACAAATTAGCCATAAAATTGCCAGCAGGCTGCATAAAAACACTTTCGATGACTCCAAAAACTCTCCCAAACACACCACAAATTAAGCAAATTCAAAAGCTAAAACCAACAAAGCTTAAGAAAGACAGAAACCACATTTATCGGTTTCTACTTTAAATTTCTCAAGTTCTAGCATGCTTACCTTGATTTAACAAACAAAAAAGTTGCCGGCACAGTAAAGAAACGAAAAAAGAACAGTTGTTCTGCCATTTCAAGTTAATCCTGATTTCAATCTCACAACTCAATGCAAAGCGCATAACAATCTCTCGATCCACATTTCCAACGTATTTCAAAAACAGTTGCTTTGTCCTTTCAATTAATTCCGATTTCAATCTCATCACTTACAAGGCAAACGCTCAAACATAGCTCAATCAACATTTCAAAAGCAATCAATCTAGCTTCCAAAAGAAAATCCTCGAATCAGTTCACAGAACTATCTAATACACGGACATCGAGAAAAGGAAACGAAAAAAGCACCGAACGGGCGTTTCGAAACAGTTTCAGAGGGAAATGACAGAAGATATACCTGGAAGTGGAAGGAAGAAGTGGGAAAGAACGACATTGAGAAGAAGGACGAGAGATCTTCTTGCTATTGAGCTTGGATTGAAAAGCAAATGTAGGTGAAGAGTGAAAAATATGTGAAGAGATCGTCGCAGAGAAAGCCATTTGGATTCTCTCTTCCTCTATTTTTCTGTCGTTGGAATTAAATATTTGGCGGCTTGGTTTTTCAGTTTAAGTAACAAACTGCAGCCGCTGCACTTTGAATTGGACTGAGGTAGTAAATGACGAAATGAAGGGACTTATCTGCCGCATCAGCAGAACAGTGTATATTGGCAGCCAATAATGGAACGACATGTGGCAAGATAGGTTAATTTATTTTTTCTTTTTAAGATTTTACACAACCCAAAACAATCCATAAAGACAAATTAGAAAAAATTCAAAGTAAAATTAGTGTCAAAAAAAATTATTTATTTAGACAATAAAATATTTATAAAGAAATTAGTAAATAAAAAATTAAGTAAATACCCTTATAAAAAAATTTAAATCTTTCAATAATTTGATAGTTATTACAAAATTTATCTATGTAATTCTAACGTTAGCAAATTACAAGCTCTAGCAATAGCCACAGCTGTGAGTTTGATTTTTTTTTTTTATGTTTTAATTAATTTATAGTCATAGACAAACCAAATTTAATAAAATTTAAAACAGATGAATAGGGCTATGGCCAATCAAATCACTATACTTGGCTTGTTACTCACGTGACAATACTTTTGTCGTTTTCCGTAAATAAAATAAAAATGAAATAAATGTTGATATCTTTGGGTCCCACAAAAATGACATGAAGACAGTCCAAGATTGTGCCGGGATTATGACGTGTCAATTTGACATTGACAGAAACCATGTTTTGGTGGTGGGATAATAAGAGCCGAGTCCCTATTTTGTGTATATTCATAGATAAAGACATAGAATTTTACATATATCAAATTGATCCACAACTTCATCAAAACAGTATTAATTCAAAAATGAATGTTATTCTCATAAAATAAAAATACTATCTTAGATTATTTTAGACTTACAGCAAATTGGTCCATAACTTTATTGAAAAAAGAGACATCTATTATTAATTGAAAAATTAATAATTTTTTTTAAATAAATTATCTTCGATTATTATTTTTAGAGTCTAAAACACTTATGATTATATATCTTAAAAATTATATTTAATGATTTATATATCGATACTAAAATATATTTTTTTAGAATTGTAATATATTAGTTGCCATTTTGAATTTTTTAGCGATAGTGAATTGAATCAAATCCAATGCAAATTCAATTTTTTAATTTGAAGTTTAAAATAAATTAAAGATTTCGATCTATAAATTGATGGATAGATATGGATTAAAAAGTTTTAATTCAAAAATTTATGGATTAGATATGAATTTAGTCAAAATTCGCATTTTGATCCGTGAATAATCCTAATCTCAATGTCTGCAAAACTTTAATTTGATATGAATTTGTCCATCGCTCGGCTTGGATGGTAGACGGTAAAAGGGCTTAGAATATTATCTTTGAAAACGTGTTTGATGATGCAATGGGTTCAATTTTGCAGATATCTTAGACCCCGCAGTATTTAATTAAATAATTGAAAATCTTTCAGATTTATTTAACCCAACTTTTAGGGAAAATTGATACCAATGACCACCTTTTTGTTGCTGTTTCAAAATTGATTGGGTTCAAAAATATTTTTTAAATTTAACTAAAAATATTTTTATTTTAAATGATATTACCCTAAAATTTAACAAAAACTCTAATTTTTAAAAGCCTTCGATATTTTCTCACTCTTTCCCTCTTATTTTCTCAAACTAAAAATTAAAATTATTAAACTCTTGAACTCATTTTCGACAATACAATCAAATAGACAACAGCACAATTTGATTTATTTTAAGCCCCTAAAATATGAGTTTTCGGATTTCTTTTAATTTTATTTTTTTATAAAATTTCAAATTTTGAATGAAATGAACATATATAATAAGTTTTATATAATTGTTTAAATGTAAAAAAAATAATAATTCAACTTAGATACTATTAATGAACCAACCTTTTTGTCAAAAATAATTCATCAAAGATGAATTAACATTTTAAAAATTAATTTCTAAGATTTTAATAACTAATTTTGAATGAATATATAACATGTAATCAAGAGTTCGACATATAAATAATTTTGAGAATAGTATTTAAGAGTATAGAAATTTTGAGAATGACAGTTATTTAATTTGAGAATAAGAATTAAATTAATTTTAAAAATAAGAATTAAATAAATTTTAAGAAAATGATAATACAGGTCTTTTTCAGAGTGATAATTTAGTTGATTTTCCCAAAAATTATACACTGTTCAATAGTGTAAAATATTTGGATTGAGATAGTAAATGACGAAATGGAGGGACTTATTTGCCCGCATCAGTAGGACAGTGCATGATTAGCAGCCGATAATGGAACGATATATGGCAAGATAGGTTAATTTAACTTTTCTTTTAAGATTTCACAAAACCTAAGTCATCCACAAATTACAAAAACTTCATTGTAAAATTAGTGTGAAAAAAATTATTTATTTAGACAACAAAATATTTATAAAAAAACTAATAAATAAAATTTGCGTCACTATTTTAAATAAAAAAATTAAGTAAATACCCTTATAAAAATAATTTAATTCTTTAATTAATTTTAATAGTTATTACAAAATTTATCTGTTTAATTCTAACGTAAGCAATTTACAAGCTCTAACAATAACCATAACTGTGAGTTTGATTTTTTTTTTTATGTTTTAATTAATTTATAGTCGTATACAAACTAAATTTAATAAAATTTAAAACAGATGAAGAGGGCAATCAGCCAATCAAACCTCTATACTTGGCTTGTAACTCACGTGACGATACTTTTGTCGTTTTCCGTAAGTAAAATAAAAATGAAATAAATGTTGATATCTTTGGGTCCCACAAAGAATGACACGAAGACAGTCCAAGATCGTGCCGGGATTATAACGTGTCAATTTGTCATTGAAAGAAACCAAACTTTGGTGGTGCGATAATAAGAACGGAGTCCCTATTTTGTATATATTCATCGATAAAGACATAGAATTTTACATTACATCAAATTGATCCACAATTTCATTAAAACAGTATTAATTGAAAAATTAACATTATTCTCATAAAATAAAAATACTATCTTGCATTCTTTTAGACTTATAGCAAATTGGTCCATAACTTTATTGAAAAAAGGGGCATCTGGAATTAATTTTTTAATTAATACTGTTTTTTTTTTAAAATAAACTATCTTCGATTATTATTTTTAGAGTCTAAAATATATTTAATCATATATTTTAAAAGTTATGTTTAATGATTAATACATCGTTCTTAAAATTATACCTTTTTAAAATTATAGTAGGTTAGTTGTGATTTTGAATTTTTTAGTGAATTGAATTAGGTCGAATGTAAATTTAATTTTAAAACTTGTAGTGTAAAATAGATTTAATCCACAAATTGATGGATAGATATAGATTAAAAAATTTTAATTCACAAAATTTAGTCAAAATTTTCATTTTGATCTATGAATAGTCCTAATCTCAATGTTTGCAAAACTTTAATTTGATATTAATTTGTCCATCATTAGGCTTGGATGGTAGACGGTACAAGGGCTTGGGATATTATCTTTAAAACCGTGCTTGTTGATTCATTGGGTACAATTTTGCTGACATCTTAGACCCCGCCTCATTTAATTCAAATAATGGAAGATCTTTCCCTGTTACTTATCCCAACTTTTAAGGAAAATTGATCCCAATGACCACTGTTTTGTTACTACTTTCAAAATTGATCGGGTTCAAAAATATTTTTTAAATTTAGCCAAAAACATTTTTATTTTAAATAATATTATCCTCAAAACTTAACAAAAACTCTATTTTTTAAAAGCCTCCGATACTTGCTCTCTCTCTTCCTCTTATTTTCTCAAACTGAAAATCAAAACTATCAAATTCTCTAACTCATTTTTGACAGTACAACTTTTATTTATTTCAAGCCCCCGAAATGTGAGTTTTAGGTTCCTTTTTAATTTTGTTTTTTTAAAAAATTTCGAATTTTGAACAAAATGAACATACAAATAGGTGTTATGTAATTGTTTAAATGTAACAACATAATAATATAATTTAGATGCTATTAACGAGTCAATTTTTTGTCAAAAATAGTTCATTAAAGATGAATCGATATTTTAAAAATTGGTTGCTGTTGATTTGAGAGTTCCATAGCTAATTTTAAGTGAATATATAGCTTGTAATTCAAAATTTATTATATAAATAATTTCAAGAGTTTAGATATTAGTTTCGAGAGTAGTATTCAAGAGCATATAATACAATTAATTTCGAGAGTGACAGTCATTTAATTTAAGAGCGAGAATTAAATTAATTTTGAGACTGAGAATAAAATAAATTTTAAAAGTTTAACAATATGAATGATTTTAAAAGTGAAGATTTCATTGATTTCGAGAGTTTAAAATCTAACTGATTTTGAAAATAACAATCTTTAATTAAAATAGAGAGTTTATAATTATTGATATCGATACTGTGGATAATATTGATATCAAGAGTATAAAAACTAAATAATTTTGATTTGGTGAGAATTAAACTAATTTCAAGAATTTATCACAATTATTTTTAAGAGTGTGAATTTAATTGATTTCAAGAGTTTTATAACTATTATATAATTAAATTGATTTTAGGAGTGATAATTTTGGACAATAAGACTGCTTTCAAGTGTGAAAATTAAACCATTTCAAGGGTGATAATATTTTTAGAGTGCTAATTATTAAATGATTTGGGATTTAATTAATTGTATATTAACTTTTGATGTTAAATAACAACCGTAAGCAGATTTATAAATAAATAGATGAGAATTAGAACATCGACATTCAATCACTTTTTCTTGATAGTCATGCAGTATCATCTATGAAGATATTGGATAGCATATGATAAAAGCTAACAAGAGCGCATATAATACATTTTTGATAGTCTAGTTTAGGGCACTTTTTGAATTTGAACAATATCAAATTCTCTGACAATCTAGTTCATCGTTTATTTTTTCATGAGGTGATTATAGATAACATTGTTCATGAGATGTGATTTGCAATTAATGGCACATGAATTAGGTTCTTTAGACATGAATTTTACCTTGTCACATGTCTAAACTATGAGCATTATCCAATTTTTGAGAGGGTTATCAATTAACTGTTGAATGAGTATTCCGTAGTCGCATTAAATTTACTTTGTGAGAGTTAGACAATTATTATAAGGCATTAGATTTTTGTTCTACAACTAATTCTATTTAGTGAAGCCGTCTGTATTCGATCTTTTAAATATGATGTTATTAAGAAAGAGCATGCATTGTGGGCAAATACCTGATTACTACGAATTATTAATGAATTGGACGAATTCAGTGTATGTCAGCGAGGAACCATTTTATGGCGTAGTACTTAGGAGCCTTAGCTCTGCAACGATGGTCATGTGAAGTTTTATTGGGAGAAGTTAGCTAAGTTTACAATGGGAGACAAGACAAACAAGTATAACGTAAGGGTTTGTACTTAGCATTTCAGGTACAATAATTTAAACAAATTAGTTATAAAAAGTATTTTTTATTATTTCATATTCTAAAAGTGTAATTGATTTATGTTTTGCAGATTTAAATATATCAAGTAATAGTAGTTGTTGGCTAAGTATGTGTCTCTTCCACTAGTAGAGGTGCTCCCTGCATGCTTGGATGGCAGTTGTCAGTCAAAAATGGTCAACATGGCCAGATAAATTAAATATCAAAGATAGAAAATATCATCTTTTCGTATCTTTGATAAATTGTCATTGAAATTGGTATTATTATTTAAATATTTATGTACTTTTTATATAAATATAACTATAACATAGACTGATTTTTATTTTTAGGGAACTGTAATTGTTGTCATATTAACTTCGATAGACAAAGAGCTTATACTATCTTATGTTGTCCGACTGTTAGAGTTTATGGGTATGCCTAATAGTAAGCATAATGGTACAGATGAGTTACGAGTATGCAGACTCTTGTGGAGGCTGAAAAGAAAAACAGCATCTCAAAATAATATGAACAAACAATTAGCAAACAGAACTCAAATACACCCACAGTTTTTTTCTTTCAAAAAAAATAATTCCAATTATTAAATAAATTCCGATTGGAGGTGTTAGATAGCACAGGTACAAATATCAAACAGTCAAAGATAGATATATAGACAAAGACATAAAATTTGTACTCAATCTTAAGTGAGGTGTATATTTTCTCACTCGTGGTAAAGAAACATTTGACACAAACCAAAACAAATATTTCTCCACTAATGCAGCATGTGAATATGCATGGAGAGAGGCTGGGGGGAGAGAGACAGAAGTCTTTTACCTATATATATGGCACGGAGCATTGCCTTGAGATTACTTATGTCATGATGCAACCGAGACACAAGACCAGCAAGCTCATCTCCATCAAGTAGATCATGAGCTGTAAATCGGTGCTTTTCAGAAACAGCGTCCAAAACAGATAAATAGGAATCATCACGGGACTGAGCCTTGACAATGAGGTCGTACATCATATCTGTCACTTTTGACATAGATAAAACAACTACCAACTCCCTTTCTGAAGCATGGTTGACAATTATTTCTCAAACATTTTTTATTCTTTGTGAGATTCCCACACACGTGCCACCAAACTTATGAACAGACCACATATCTCCCTTGTGAAGGTGAGCTTCCCCCGCAGATTTTTCCACCAAAATATCTGTAACCATATGGCAGAAAAGTATCAATGGACCGATCTCCATCGTAAAATTGCCAATGACAAAAATAACAAAGTTTAATTAATGCAGACTCATTATTCATCGAACCTGTTAGAGAAGCCAATATGCGCAGATTTGAAGACTCTCTTTCTCCTGGCTGAGAGATAAAACTGATTCTGAACATAAAATATATTCATAAATAAAAGCATTTGTCATACACTTATGCAGCTGAGCAGCTTATTGCCTTGAACCACCAATGGAATTACAAGAAGTGGCCTAATGGTGAGGTAAAGATCATACTTTATGAGCTCAATATGCGACAGCACCAAAACCTCTCCAACAACTACTAAGGATGCATTTGGGAGCATTTTTGCAATAAGTACTTTCAGAAAAAAGTCCTTCCAATAAAAACATTTTAAATTTCTCAAGTTCTAGCTTAAGAAACCACTTTTACACACACATAATTATCGGTTTCTACTTTAAATTTCTCGAGTTCTGGCATGCTTACCTTGATTTAACAAATAAAAAAGTTACCAGCACAGTAAAGAAACGAAAAAAGAACAGTTGTTCTGCTATCTCAAGTTAATCCTGATTTCAATCTCAAAACTCGACCCATAAAGCATAAACATCTTTTGATCCACATTTCCAACGTATTTCAAAAACAGTTGCTTTGTCCTTTCATGTTAGATCCAATTTCAATCTCATCACTTACAAAAGCAAACGCACAAGCATAGCTCAATCAACATTTCAAAAGCAATCAAATGTAGCCCCCGAAAGAAAATCCTCGAATCAATTCACAGAACAATCAAATGCACGGACAGCCAGAAAAGTAACAAAAGAAGCACCAAACGCCGCGTTTCGAAACAGTTTCAGAGGGAAATGAGAGAAGATACCTGGAAATGGAAGGAAGAAGTGGGAAAGAACGACATTGAGAAGAAGGACGAGAGATCTTCTTGCTATTGAGCTTGGATTGACAAGCAAATGCAGATGAAGAGTGAAAAATACGTGAAGATAGGTTAATTTAATTTTTCTTTTAAGATTTCACACTACTTAAGCCATTCATAAAGATAAATTAAAAAAAAAAAATTCACTTTAAAATTAGTGTGAAAAAAATAATTTATTTAGGCAATAAAATATTTATAAAAGATTAATAAATAAAATTTGTATTACTATTTTAAATAAAAAAATTAAAAACATACCTTTATGAAAAAAATTTAATTCTTAAAATAATTTAAATAGTATTACAAAATTTATCTATTTAATTATAACGTAAGCAAATTACAAGCTCTAACAACTGTGAGTTTATTTTTTATTTTTTATTTTTATGTTTTAATTAATTTATAGTCATATACAAATCAAATTTAATAAAATTTAAAACAGATGAGGAGAAATATGTTTCAATCGAACCTCAATAATTGGCTTGTCTCGATACTTTTGTCGTTTTTTGTAAATGAATAAACATGACATAAATGTTGGTATCTTTGGGTCCCACAAAAATGACATGATCGAAGACAATCCAAGATTGTGCCGGGCTCATCATGTGTCAATTTGTCATCATAAAAAAACTATCTTTGATACTTTTGGACTTATATCAAATTGGTCCATAACTTTATTGAAAATTGCACATCTGGCGTCAATTGAAAAATTATTATTATTCTTTTCATAATCTTAGATTATTTTAGGCTTATATCAAAATTGGTCCGTAACTACATTGAAAAAAGGCACGTTTAGTATTAATTGAAAAATTATTTTTTTTTTTCATAGAATAAAAGTACTATCATTGATTATTATTTTTAGAATTTAAAATATGCTTGATCATATATTTCAAAATTTATATTTAATAATTAATACATCAATATTAAAATTATAGTAGATTAGTTGCGATTTTGAATTTTTTTACTGAATTGGATAAATCGAATGTAAATTTAATTTTTATTAAAAAATTTTAATCTACAAATTGATAGATATGGATTTAAAAAAATTTTAATTCACAAATTTATGGATTAGATATGAATTTAGTCAAAATTCACATTTTGATCCGTGAATAGTCCTAATCTCAATGTTTGGAAAACTTCAATTTGATACTAATTTGTCCATCATTAAGCTTGGATGGTAGACGGTACAAGGGCTTAGGATATTATCTTTAAGACCGTGTTTGCTGACACATTGGGTACAATTTTGCTGACATCTCAAAAGTAAGTTTTTTTTCTTTCTTGAAATGAAATTTTTTTCCCCTTCTTAATCAATAATAAGTTTAATTAAAAATCTTAATATGAATAAAATATATTTTATAAAAAATATAAATAATTAATTATTATAATTTTTTAATATAATATTTATAATTTATTTAAGTAATTTATATTGTTTAGATAAATAATAATTTAAATCTATATTTTTAAAATAAAAAATATTTATTGAAACTATTATTTAATTAAACAATAATTAAATTTAAATTATTAATTAATTAATTAATTTTTATTTAAATTAATTAATCAAATAAATATTTAAATACTTCCATTCAATTATTTTATTTCATAATATCTTTATTTAATTTGTAATAATCTAAAATTAATATTATATATATAATCCAGTTTAATCCTATCTTATTCTATCCTATATATCTAGCATACGAAACAAGCCCTAGATATGTAGGTATCATATAAGTTATAATTAATGGTCATGCCACATTATAATCCCAAACTTTTTATTATACCTTTCAATTTATTTGTTATATTTTTAAACTCTTACGTTGCAATTTTTAATTTTTAAATGTTATAATTTTAACTTATAAAAATATAATTAAAATATTAAAAAAGCAATTAAAAAATTAAAAAATATGACAAAAAATTAAAAAGTATAATAAAAAAATTAGAGTTTTGTACTGCACTTGCATCTGCGCCATATAATTAAGCATTAGAACTTTCGTGTTAATTAATTTAAATTTGTAGTTTTAAAATTATAATTATTGTTTAATAAAATTATCAAATATTTTATTTATTGTATTTTAAAACATTAAAAATATCATATTCATAAATTAAACCTTAATCTATTGGCATGCTCACATATAAGTTGGGATTACCCCTAAATCATAGACCTTGATCAACCTATCAACCCCTAAAGTATTCATTGTATGTACAATTTATATACGTATCAAGTAAAATTATTTTAACTAAGGAGAAATTATTGGATAAAATATATTGTTATTTGCAAATTCATCTAATAAAAATAAAATTTAAAATCTGTTATACAATTATTCTAATAAAATTATTTTATTTAATTATTAATTTTCATTATATATATATATATATATTTGTTATGAGGCTGGATCCTTTCCATTTGATTATTTCAGTCAGATAGTTGACGAAATCTTTGCTGTGTTAACCATTGCAAGAATTGTAATTAATTTACCTAATTAATCCATTGTTTTTTACCATTACTTTAGCTGTCTACAACCCACAAGTTATGGTAAAAGCAATGGATTAATTAGGTAATTTAATTACAATTCTTACAATGGTTAACACAGCAAAGATTTAGTCAACAATCTGAAGGAAATAATCAAATGGAAAGGATCCAGCCTGATGACAAAAACCCTAGAAACTTTTAACTAATTAACTGCTAAAACTATGAACCAAGTCAATTGTTTCTCAATTAAGCAATTAAAAATGAATTGAGAAAAGCCAAAAACAAACAAAAAAAGAATTATAAATAAGATGGAATGTCTTGTAAGACCATTTCATTAGCTTAGAAATTGTCAAAAATTTGTAATTTTTTTTGTATATATGTTTCTCTTTGACCCAATTTTACATCCACGAAAATATTCTTCTTTCTCCTTCATTCAATATTTTTCTTTCCATTTCTGAAAACTCTTCTAAATTTTAGCAAATTTTCTTGCATGAATCACCCCTTTTTATCAGCCAAAAAGTAAGCGCATACACGTATGCATGCACACAAGAAAAACACATTAATAATCGTCAAAAAATTGTTAGATTTACATGAATTTCTATGGGAATTTTCCATAATTTCTCTGGTTTTTTGCCTTCTCCGTGGCCTCAAAAAAACCATTTCTATGGCTTCTGTAACCCTAATCAATTCTCCTCTCAGTCCTCTATCTTCTTCTTCTTCTTCAGATCCTCTTTCGTGGGTTGGCCAGTTTTTCATCAAACAAGAAGAAATCCAGCAAGGAAATAACTCACCCGAGAAAATTTTGCATGGACAAGTTTCTTCTTCTATGGTTTTTGAAGAGAAAACAATCTTGCAAGAAAATACAGAAGCAAATCCAATAAAGGGTTTGAATGATCATCATAATAAACAGTCAGAAGGAAACCCTAATGTGTTTAAGAATGAAGGATCAGTTGGAAATAACAATAATAATTCTAAGGGAGGTATAAAGCTGAGAAAAAGACCAGCCAGGCTGCTTGTACCTGAAAATTTGGAACTATGTAAAATGGGGAGAAAGCTGGAAAGAAGAGAATTTGAGGTTGAAGGAAGAGATTTCTGTTTGGCTTCTAGGAAAGGAAGAAGAGAAATCATGGAAGATGGCTATGGGGTCATGGTGGATATTCAAGGAGATCCTAAACAGGTAAATAAATTAACTTAGTAAAAATTCTCTAATGTTCTCTCTCAATATCTCCGTTTTCTCAAGTTTCCAAGTTCATGATAAATAAAAGTTAATTTCTACAAAATTTAATGCTCAATGAATCAAAATCTGCAAGTTTTTTCCATCCATGAACAACAAATACAAATTTTTGCGACAGTATTTTAATATCTAAAACAATTGTCAAACTTTACACTTACAAATAGATTTTTTTTTTTTAATGAAAGTTGTTACATTATTTATGTATTTACTAGGCTTTCTTCACCGTGATCGATGGACACGGTGGCCGATCTGCGGTCGATTATGTAGCCGAAAACTTAGGAAGAAACATTGTGAAAGAGCTTGGAAATGTTGTAGAAGAAGGTGAAGGCTTACAGTTAGCAGAAGCAATTCGCGCAGGTTACCAGGTCACAGACAGAGAGTTTCTTA
Source organism: Trichilia hirta (assembly GCA_035221805.1). Classification (NCBI taxonomy): domain Eukaryota; kingdom Viridiplantae; phylum Streptophyta; class Magnoliopsida; order Sapindales; family Meliaceae; genus Trichilia; species Trichilia hirta. Next base: position 9,424,343 of record JAWDEX010000016.1, read on the forward strand.
GCCAGGTATGCATTTGAATATTTCAATACCATCATGATTTGGTCAAATATATTGATGAACCATTGGTCAAATAATTACCACGTCGCATTACAGAAAATACGTTTATTTAAAAAGGTAGAAAAGTTTGTTACTTTTTTTAATTAAAATTTTTAAAACAATGTTTTCTATTTTCAAAAAAAAGGATTTCACTAATTACATAATCAAACCTTTTTGTGTTATTTTCTATTTTTAAAAATAAAATATAACTTTTAAAAACATAAATAACAAAGAATCACAAATAGTTCAGGCCTGCACATATTTTTGTTATTTTCCGTCTATATATTTATATGGAGTCCCTATATTTACATATGATATTCACTTTCAGGGTGTTAGCAGTGGAGCTTGCGCAGCTTCTATACTACTGAGAAATGGCGAGATCCATGTTGCAAATATAGGCGATTGTAGAGCAGTTTTGAGCAGAAAGGGCTCAGCTCAGTCTCTGACAAACGATCATCGCTTGAGCCGGGAAGACGAGCGTCTGCGGATTGAGGATGCAGTGAGTACAAGTTTTGTTCACAATAATTACAAAGTGGAATTTGGTATTTAGATAATGTGGTTTTTACACCACAAGAAACTATGTAGTCATTACTGTGAAAAGAATTAGAATTCATCTTCTATGTTTATTATCATTGTTCGCAGGGTGGATTTGTTCATTGTAGCAATGGAATTTGGAGAGTTCAAGGTTCACTTGCAGTTTCTAGGGCTATTGGAGACCTACATTTGAAAGAATGGATCATTTCTGAACCAGAAATTACAGCTATTCAATTAACTTCAGAATGTGAATTCTTGATCGTAGCTTCTGATGGATTATGGGACAAGGTACACCCACATACATCACTTTATATTATTCAATAATATAATAGTGTAAAATACTGGAGTATATAGACATGACGAGAGTTTATTGAATTAGTGTACTAATGGCTTGGTACAACAAGTGCACTCGATTTTTTCTGGTTGCCTTTTATTAAGTTGTTTAGAGTAGAAGTTGATATATTTTTTATCATCAGGTAGATGAACAGGAAGCAGTGGATGTGGTTTCAAGAAGTATGAATTCAATGAAGTCTTGCAAAAAGCTCATAGATATATCTTCAAGCAGAGGCAACTTGGATGATATCACGGTTATGTTGATTAACCTTGAAAAATTTGGGGCAAATTAAACAGACATTAATGGTTAAGACTGTGATAAAAGATAGGAAGCAAATTAAGCCACCATTCCTAAAGGAGGAATATACTTTAAATTCACAAGGAAGAAATCAATTTTGAATGATAAATCAGGATGCATGCACTAGATCAGACTAGTTATCTGGTTTTCAAGTGGGTAATTTTATTTATTTATTTACTTTTTATCTCTCCAATGGAACTGTAAATCAGAAATTGTACTGTTTTTTGATGTATTGATGATTGAATAGCCTTGTTTTCATTGAATGCTTAGATATACACGTAGAGAAACTGTCCTGGACTCGGGGGATCATATTTCTTTCAGAAATTGGTAGCTATTAAAGTATAATGTTTGTATAGTTAATTGATTTTTGCACTGAGGTAAAACTTTGGATCTCGGAAGAACCTGACGACCATTCCGGCCTTCTCTGCTGAAAGGTCTGTGTTCTCCAGGATATATTCCTTGGATGCTTTGGCAATTGCTTCGATTGAACCAATAGCTTGGTTAAGCTGAAAAAAGAAGAATATGAAGAAGTTACCTTACTGAACAAGAATTTGTCTTCGAAACCTATACGATCGCAGCATAGAGCTGCATTGGCAAAATCTAACTGATAACTAACTTCAAATTTAGAGCTTTTTTGGAGAATGTCTCACAATGTGCATAAATGAACAGAGACTGGTCTTTGATAAAAAACAAGAACATACCAAATTGGTTTAGTTTGTATAAATTAGGTGTGTTAAGTTACCGCATTTGCATCATGTTTATCGATCAATGGTATGGATGTGACCACTTTGAGGTAAACGTCCATAGCCTGCACGGATCGCCTCCTCTTCGTATGCAAAAGAAACATCACAAGAGAAAACAGTGTCGCAGCTATTGGAGGATACATCTATGTTAAGGATTGAAGTGTAATCATAGCATAATTTCCACCAACCTCAGCCTTCAATTTTGTAATAGCGTCTTGCCGCTTGCATGCTGTAGTTTACATGGTTTTCAAGAATTGCTTGAATAAATTGATTAAAATGAGGTTCACAGGAAAAGATCTTACCTCCGCGAGAGTGAGCTATTTTAACAATCTTTTCAAACCCCATCTCTCTATCTTGAACTGGCACAAATGTTGGTTTACCAAGCTCCATTCCATATCTTCAACATCCGAACAAATTTCAGTTCTTTATAAACAATAAGCTTAAGAGGCATCACAAATTTTTGGGAACTTACTTGAAGTAAGAACGAACAAAAGAATCATTTTGCGCCCTGGTTTTAAGGGTGACAACAACATAAAGATGTGCAAACTGCTGCTTCAGTTTCTTAATTCTGCATAAATCCATTCAAATCAATTAAAAGAATAAAGAAAGACTAGAATAGAAAGGATTTCTGGGCTACCTTCTGAAGACTGACTCAATGTTGTTGCAATCCCAGTTGGTTATAAAAACAAATGAAATGGACAAGCCCCCACAGTTGAAAATTAAGTCCTACAGAAAAGTTCCTCTGGCATTGAGTCGGTAAACAAATTATAAACGGAGTGCATAAATAATAAGAGAGAATGAAAGGATTTACAGGTGCAATTTGGACAAAATTAAGACGGAAAGAATTTTCCCTCAGAAAGGAGGAGATAAAATTGATGAATGACGGATGCATGTCATCTCTCCATGAGCTGCTCATCATACAAACTCCAGCACAACCTTAAATCATAGGATAATACATACATAAACTGGTACAGATCAAAGAAATTGATAATACAATACACACAAACACAAGCAAAAGCTACCGGCTCAATATAGAAAGCTTTATAATATAAAAAATTTCACTTCCTTTATCTTCTTTTTCCGCATCTATTGGCTTAGTGCTAAAAAAAAGGTAACGTGTTTTTTTTTTTTTTTTTTTTTTTTTTTTTTTTTTTTTTTAGGCAACAAGTACTACCTAAAAGTGATCAAATTTTGTACTTTGCTGAGAAAAATTCAATTTCTATTCGTTTTGACTAGGTTTCTGAGGAAGCAAACAGAAACAGAATTAACGTGCGATTCACATTCTGCTTTGAAGAGAATAAATATACACATCCAATGATCCAAATCTTCTTCCACATAAGAAATTAACATATTAAAAGTATCAAACCTAATTTTCCTTCTCTTCTTCTACTGTTTTCTGAACTTATAAGAGAAAAAGAAATTTTTGTGTTTGGCCGCTGAGAAAATGCAGAGAAAATAAGATTCTATGGTTTCTCAGCAACCAAACAATCTAATGTAGAAAAACATTTGAAGCTCGACACAATTAGAGTAAAGATACCTGAACTTGAAGAATTTGACAGAATTGGAGCCGTTGAATAGCCGTAGCTTGATTTGCAATTTGCCATTTGCATATTTGGAAGACATTCGCAGGGAGGCGGAGAGATTTTGAATGGGAAGCGGGAAATCGACGTTTATATACTAGTACCCGCAAAACAAATGACCCTCAAAGTTTATATTAATTACTGATAGACCTATTTCGGAACTCAAATAGGCAAATCGGAAACATTATTTTCGTAATTATCAAATAATATTAATAATAATAATAAATGAGGATTGAGTAATATTATTTATATGATTGCATAGGACTACAAAATAATAATAAAATTACCTAAAACTAAAATTTCAATTATTTATTAATAATAATTTTTTATTGCTAATTTTTGATTTCTTATATATAAAATAATTATTAACAATTTTTGTAAAAAATATTTAAATTGGGAGAAAATTTCAGTCCATAGCCCAAACTTGTAAGGGAGTCCAACTAATTTTTGCTCAAATCTTAGAAATTTTGGGCTTTCAAAACACCCCGTATGGGCTTTTTCTAACCTCTATCATTTATCCTTTTCTACTTTATGTCAGGTTCTTGTGTTACGGAGTCTGAATCGGGAAGGCAATGGGGACAGAATCAAGCTCGACGAATTCCACTATGTCAATTGCCGTCTCTTATTCTTCTAAATTATCCTCCCAACGCCTCTTGTTTGACCGCCGTTACGGTTGGGTGTAATTTTCTCACTCTCTATTTCTCTTTGTGATTTTCTTTTGATTTTAATATAATTATATATAATAATGGATCCTAATTTTCTATTTGGAATTATCTTATTATGCAGGTTCGATGAATGGAAGGACCCATCAGAAGAAGCTCTATCCGGTGGGCGAGGAATGTAAGTGTCCTTTTTTCCTTCCAACTTTTCTCTCAAAACCCTCTGTTTGTTTTCTGAGAATTTTTTTAAAAAGAGAAAATATGGGTAAAATTAGTAAAAGTTTATGCCCTCCCTTTTCTTGTTTTGTTTACAGAATAGATTATTACTTGTGGCTTATTTTTTCCCTTTGTTAATGCATTTTCATTTTTCTTTTCTTTTCTTTTCTTTTTTTTTCGTATGTTTTAAAGGTTTTGCATACTGCCTCTGACAAAAGCTCTTTTAAAGACGGCGTTGCAATCGGTATGATGAATTTCTGTAATTTAAATTCATTATTCACTCTTGTTTTTATGGTTCCATAAATATTTTGTGTAGTTTATAACATTTTATTTGTTGACTTTAAATTACTGAGATTTAATTCTATGTATAATTAAAGAGCAATCCATTGTAAATGAAGAGAATTTCAGTTCGGTCGGTATGGGGCTTTCTTTGCTTTACCTGAATAATGGCTTTGTCAATTGCAGTTTCTATTAGACTTTTCGATAACTGTAAGGCTTGAGTAGTTGGTTGTGCTAGCTAGAATTGAGTATATCATGAACAAAGAAAGGCGTACAAGAAAACTATATTGGCTAGTGCTTGATGGCTAGTACAAGATACTGAACAACATAGTTTTATCTTGGAAAATACTTGGTTCTCTGATCTCTTTTAAGTGTTGGGGAGATGCTGCTTGGTTTAGGCTCTAAAAGTTTCAAGGTGAACTAAGATGCGGATGAACGTTTTCTCTCATTTTGCTCAAGTAGTTTCACCAAATAAGGATAAAAAAGGGATTCTCGCTTTCAAATTCTAGAAAACCTCCACCCCCAAAACAACTACTCCTTACTCAAGTTCCCAGCAAAGACCAATCAACATTGTGGCTTCTTGGGAGAATCTGCATCTTTGATGCACTTGCTAGTACTAGTACATCTATGAATGCTTAATTAGTCAAATGTAAATAGCCCCATGATTATGGGACAAAGGATTATCCTTGACCTATACTGAGGTATTGACAGTGATTTCAAATATTGCAGAACAGAATGTGTTATCAAGACAAGCACAAGTTGCATGCTAATTATAAAGTATGCTTCTCTTAGACTGAGAGAAAAGAGTTTGGAAGCACATACTAACTTGATTTATATGGTTTCAACACTTTAATATGAGGTTATGGACTATGAAATTATAAGATTTCAAACTGGTCATTAAACTTTGTCACTAGTGTTAACGAATTTTTAAGCCCTTCTAGCCCATTTGTTTACTTGTTTTCTCACTGCATTCCTCATTTGCCTATCTCTCGCATGCTTGCATATTCTAATATCTTATGCAGGAAATGAATGTGGTTCCACATATCACTTGTTTGCTTACTGATCTTGAATGATATTTGCTGTGTGAACACTTTACGAGAACAAAAGGAAGCTGAATTCCATTCAAGTACTATCATTTATAGATACAGCATTTGAATTTTCTGACAATTGAGTTAGATGAATAACCTTTCATTTTACTTGCGTTTTGGCTCCACTTTTATACAGATCAATCTTGCTGCAACCTCTGCTGCCAAAGTTTACGAAAGGGCAAATCTCTTCTCCTCTCATTTACTGCATGGCAGTTTCAATGACCAGCTTCACAAATTAACTTCGGTAATGCAGAAACCAGATTTGAACTGGTGCCCTCAGAACTGATTCACCATCAGATTCGGCCCGTTGCTCTTCACGTCTGCACATTGGGAACCGAGAACGACAAATGGCTTGAACTAGGGAATTCCCTGGTATTTATCAAATGTATTCAATTGTCGTTATTTCAGGTATATTTAGGAATTTTTGTTGCTTTTCGTAAGCTGAAACAAGAATTACATATACATTTACCTTGCAGCCAACTTTGTTGCATTGGTACATAATGTTTATAATATATATATTTATTAATGTTATTATCAATTTTTAGCTCTGAATTCATTTCTCACCACAAAATATGGCAACTTACTTCTCCTAGCCTCCTATTGGTCGAGCTCTTGTCGTCCTTGACATGAATTTGAAAGATTAGCTTGTTATAATGTTAGATGATGTTGTGTATCCATCTTTGTAGGTCTCGGATTCATCCGATTTCTGTTGAACCTGAGATTTTGATGTGATCTTACTGAATGGTTGTACAACATTTGTTTTCCCCCAGCCCAAAATATCAGTGCCATTAACGAACATTTAGTGCAAGAATGTTCGTGGCAAATTGATTGATTGATTTTCTTATCATTAAAATTGTGGTACTCTGAAAAAATTGTATATAATAAAATCTGTAATTTTGTAATAACCTTGAATTAAAAATTAAATTAGGAATAAATTTAGCAATAATAATATTTATTTAAAATTTTTTATTGATAAATATTTATTAGATGATAAATTTTTATAATTTTTAAAGTTATTTATGATTCTTATTATATAATTAATGCATACTATTTCGTGTGAAATAGATTCAATTCCAACCACATATCAGCAATTTAATTTTTTAAAGCCATTTTATCGTTGCACGTGGCATAGCTGGGGCAAATTGGTTGGTGATAGCACCAAGAGTCAACGTATTCAGGGTATCAAAGCATCTTCTCGTATCCCAGATTTTTGGAATTTCTCAAATTAGGATATAGGTTTTCAATTTATATCAAATGGGTCCTTAAAATACCCTATATTGCAATAACAGTCCACGTGTGTCTGTGACTATCAAAATTCAATAAAATGGGATCACATGGGGCATTGCATCTCACTGTATTAATTTAGAAGGTTGTATTAAATGAATATATAAAAACTCTTGAATTAAAATAAGAAAGCTATATAATTTCAATTTTTTAGGAATAATGAAACTTTTTAGATGTTAAATATTAATATAAAAATTTGTAAATGTTATCAATTATGGATTACTTGGGCCATTTTAGAATCTTATGTGAATCTATTTAATACAAATGCTCAAACTATGTTACTATAGAAAAATAAGAAGAAATTAGGGCCTTAAATGTTACTATCCCACTCTATCATCACCTTACCCTCACCACCAGTGAAGTTCAAAGCCATAAAAATTTGAAGCTACAACTACTAATCATCACTTTGCATGGCACATTTCTCTCCACAACACAAGCTTCAGCTACACCTCCGTTGTGGCTCCAATCTCTCAATTACAACATCATGCGCACGCTCATTTTACGGCCACCATCAACGTCGCCGCTGCTGTCGCCGTCTTGTTGCTTTCTCACTTCTTCCAATTCACTAAATCTATACAGTTTCAGACCTTACAGGCGCTTTCACTTCTTCAAGCCATGCTCCTCTTTGAAGCAATCCAAGAAGCAAAATACCCTCCAGAAGAGTAGAGCTCCCAGCAGTGCGCCGCAGAGTTTGGGATGGTTCTTCAATCCGAAAAGCGTCGACGACGACGGCGATAACAGAATTAGTAAGAGTGATGAAAGTGGAGAATTGGAAGGTGAAACTGCGGTGAAAGGGACGATTTTGGCTGGAGTTTTGCTGGTGGGTGTTGTTGGTGGATTTGCGAGTGTTGGGTATGTTTACAAGGATCAGATTAATGCGTTTTTGAACCAGTTTTCCGGGTTTATTGAAGGTAATTTTCTGAAAATTCTGTGGCCCTTTCGAGTTTTTTTGTTGATTATTTTTAAAATTTAGTTTCTTTTTAAATAATTTTGTTGAAGGTTGATGGGAACTTTGGTTGCGACTGTAAGCTTGAAATGAGAGTTATATGATTCTGCAAATCTGGTTTCACTTGAGGCGAAATGTTGCCGATTTAAAATATTTGATGTTGTGAATTAGATTTTGGGCCATTGATTTGGCATAATAGTTTTCCATAGCGGCTAATCTCTGTCTCCATTATTTTTGCAAGTAATGAATATTGTTAGGCCTGCCTAGAATTTTAAGTCAACATAATATTTGCTTACTTTGGATTTTGAAATAAAGGAGACACAAGCCTTTGATTTTCAGGTTGCTTTTATGTGTGTGTGTGTGTGTATTGTAAATATAAAAGTAGGATCTTGTAGGTTGAAGATGATCATATAATCTTAGTATCTGTTGTGAAATGCAATGCATGCACATATGTAATTGATACGATGAATCCTTACTTATCTGTAGCATAGATAGTGAAACTGATGATTCCTTGCTAAAACGGCACTACTTTATCCTATTATGTAGTTCCAGATCTTGATACAATTTAGCCAGTTTAAATATAATTATGTAAAACTTATCTCAATCAAGGATATTCTCTATTGGGTATATGGTGCTTGGAACTCCTGTACATTATGTTCCTTTTGGCTCTTGGCAGAAGCTATTTTTAGTTGGAAATATAAATTTTGGGCATTGACGGTCTTGTGCTTATTTTCTTTAAAGAAGAATCTCAATTGTCAGTATTTATTCAGTAACTTGCCTACAAATGAACAGGTTATGGCCCAGCTGGATATGCTTTATTTGTGGCAGTTTATGCAGGACTGGAGGTATGCATTTGAAGTCTTCTAAACATTGGTGTTCAAGCTCTTTAGTTATATTGAGTTCTCCATTTGGCTTATTTCTGATCAGAGATGTTTGTTACAGCTTCCTTTACACGTTTGGATTGACCATCAGGGATGAGAAAAAAATAGAATATTTGATTATTTCTCTTTGTCATCGTGTATAAAAGCTTAGCGGTCTTTAGATCATCATTTTAGTTTAATAAAAAGATTCTAAGAAATCAATTCTGCCCTCTGTGAGCCAGTCACTCTGAACTGCTGCATCATCCCCATTATACATGTATAATAGTATTCTGAAAAGTTTTCAATATACTTTTGGTTTCTGTTCCTTTTTTTAGAATCAATGAGTATTCCTTGTCTTTGCCAAACTGACTTTGATGATGTATGATTTGCCAGATTCTTGCAATTCCTGCCATTCCATTGACCATGTCAGCTGGACTACTTTTTGGTTCAGTCATTGGCACCATCATAGTATCCCTCAGTGGAACAGTCAGTAAACTATTTTACCCCCTTGAATAATAGATGATGACCATATTTTCTAACTTTGATTCTAATAATCTCTTGTCCTCATTAGGTGGCAGCAAGTGTTGCTTTTTTGATTGCCAGATATTTTGCTCGTGAGCGTATCCTTAAGCTAGTTGAAGGAAACAAAAAATTTCTTGCAATTGACAAAGCAATTGGAGAAAATGGTTTCAGGGTTGTCACTCTTCTTCGATTGAGCCCTTTGCTTCCATTTTCTCTGGGGAATTATTTGTATGGGTTGACATCCGTAAAGTTCGTACCATATGTTCTAGGAAGGTCTGTTGTCTGTTCTTCCAATTATAGTGCTTAAATCTTATGCATTCAATTTGTCCTATGAGTTGAACAAATATATTTGATCAGGATTCTTAAATGAGTTAGCATGGCCTGCACTTCAAGTTACAAACCTAAAATAAACTTAAGTATAATGTTAAACTTTATATCTAACCTAAAAATTAGCACTATTTGAAAATACTGTCCTTATTCTGATTGATATCACTTAATAATTCTGGTGCAGTTGGTTGGGGATGCTTCCAGGAACGTGGGCTTATGTGAGTGCTGGAGCATTTGGGCGGGCAATCATTGTGAGTTTTGTTTATTCCCATTATATTTAGTCCATCTTGTGTGATCAAGTATCTGTAGATTTTTCATTAGTTTTGATGACTTTCTCAAGCAGAAGAAAGTTCCATTACCTTACCAACTATATTTCAAACTGCTTGTGATCATTTCATGACCTATTAGAAAGACAGGGCATGTAAAATTTATCATTGCTTTTGCCTTTTTTGTTCATTTCATAAGATTTTAGTCTGTATCATATGGTTACTCAACTTATTTGTTTAATTTTATTATAACTCTTTTGTTTTTCCTAATGTTCCAGCAAGATGAATCTGAGATTGGTTTGCCTGGAGGAAATGGTCAACTTTTGACTCTTGGACTGGGATTGTTGTTCACAGCTGTGGCTGCAGCATATGTAACACGACTTGCAAAGGTAATCCCCAAGTACCCAAAATTGTCTTAACGACCAAAAATGTGTTACGATGATCAGAGAAGAAACTGCATCACATGCTAATGTGGATCATGCCTATATTCTTTCCAATTTCATTTGGTCTTTCATTGAGTATTATCCATGACAATTAGCCTTTGTTTGGAATTATGGTACACATTTTTATTGACATTTGATATCTACTGCTGCATCCCACAACAATTATGGCTTAAAAATCACAGTATTGAGAACTCAACGTCGGATGAATCCATTGTTTGGAATATGTTTTTGTATGTTGATAGATTGAGCTGCTCGAGTTATTCTTGTAAGTTTTGATTATCAAGCTTTTGACTATGCAGGATGCTGTAAAAGATATTGAGTAGAAACTGAAGCAATGGATAGAAATAGAGTTGATATTGTAAAATTGACAGTTGCGGAACCAGCATGTAAATTTATATGTATAATTTAACGGAAATAATTTTTTCCCCTTACATTGCATGTATTATCTTTGGTTTGCTACATAAATGAATGGTCTAGGAATTGTTTAAATCAACTGCCTTCTTTGTCGTTCACTCGTATTTGACTCTTTTACTCTTAAGAACCGTGAACAAGCATTTCAACTCTAAATCTTCCACCTATGTCTAATATATCTGCACAGATCTCTGGTATGTCCTAAATTAAGTCCTCATGAATTTGCCTAGAACTCAAGCACGGTTCGTATCTTTCCCGTTGCAGGTTGTAAATCGAAGATCATTTCTCAAGCTATAGAAATGGAGATACCAAGTCAATTACTATCTGTTAATCCTCACGATTTCGCAATTTTCCTACTTTCCCCATCTGGCGGACTATGTACTTTATGTTCAGAACCTAGACTACCAAAATTAGTTTAATAAATTTCTCTATCTGTAGATGAAATGTATATCCTCTAACCAAACCTTAAAAATCTCCAAACATATTTTCGTTTTATGCCAATTACTCAGCCAAGATGCACGATCAAATTCAGTCTCCTAAGTAGATTTCTTTCATTTATCTTGATCAACCTCCTCGAGTTGAACTATATTATATGCCTAGATCTATAAGACGTACTATATCAATCAAGTTCCACATGAATAAACAACAGAAGATTTATACCGTGCAGGACCCCCCGTATGCACATTTCATATCTTTCACATCGCAGGTCCTGAATCAAAGATCTTTTCTCAAGCTATGCAAATTACGATAACAAGTCAGTTACTCTCTGTCAATCATCTCAACTTCAACCAGCTGTTCCCCGGATAAATTATACTATTCTCCTTATCTAGTATATCATACACAATGATGTTCTAAAGATCCTAGACTCCCCAAAATTAGTGAACCATTGATGATCAAGTAATTACGAACATATCCAATTTTCACAAGAAGTTTCAAGTAATTACTCAGCCGAAATGTATATTCAAATTCAGTCTTCGCATGACTCCTAAGAAGATTTCTCTCGATGATCTTAATGAACTTCCTCGATATCCTTCATCAACTTCATAAGTAATAATTTTTGCTCAATTATAAAAGACTCTTGATTGTAAATATTTCTGAAACATCGATGAAACTGTCTTTTTTGTTATTATATATATAACCAGATTATAGTTCAAAAGAAATCTCCTCTGACAAACCTAAAATTTAATTATTCCACTATCTTTCTTATGTTGATGCGAGGAAGACACAGTATGCTCGTAATGTGGGTTGTGCATGTCATTTTAATAACATGAACCCGTTACCTATTACTATATATACAATGCAACACCAGATGCCTTCTTATATGGATCATGCAATGATAGAACTTCTATACGAGCTGACACATATAACTACTTCAAATGTAAACCAGAATGCAAGTGCCAAAGCAAATATGCCATGCATAAAATCTGTAGAAAGTGCCCAGAAAATATGTTACAATGGAAGAATAATAAATATATATTTTCATTTTTTCTAAAAAAAATAGTATCTCAATATGATATAGTATGTATTAAATGTAATATTTTATTGGGAAACTTTATAATTGGGAGAAATTCTCTTTTATTTTTTATATAATTTTTTACAATTTCATTTGTTGTTTTATTGACAATGCCATATATTTATTTGAGATTATGTTGCTTCTATTGGGCATTAAAAGTAAAGTGTGGAAAGCATTTCGCTATTTTTCTATTGACATTTAACACAATATGATTTCATTTCACAACGACTGTAGTTTAAAAATTACAGTATCTCAACATGTCAGCACTACTGATGTGGTGTATTGGTCCAACGGGAGAACACCATCTCGATTTTTGATAAACTCGAGGTGATAAAAACAAATTAAGATGGGATATTTTTAGATTACAAATAAAAATAAAAGTAAATTTTAATAAAAATAATACTTTATAGTTTACAGTTTAGATTACAAATTATTAAAAAAATTGGTTATACTGATTATTGTAACATTAAAAATGAATAAAATATCTAAACACTAAGGAAAATTTATAATTAATAGGATCTAATTCAATGTTTTTGAAATTTTAGATATAAAGTTGTCGATTTTGTTATTGATTCCAAGTGGATCAAAAGTAAATGAGAAAGTCAATTTCTCTCACAATTACTACATTTAAAAGTGATCTCTTGCTTGAATCAGTTGTGTTTACCTGTTTTCTTCAATGTAAAGATTTGCATACTTTAGCATGGCTTGAGATTGTGAGATATTGATAACACCAATTCAAAATGAAATTTATTTACTTTTATTATAATATTTGACATTCTGAACTTTTATTTTATGATAGTTGTAAGTTGCAACGCACATATAATGATGTGTATGTGTAATCATATATATATTACAAAATACAGCGAAAACAATAATTTTAATAGGGTATGTATATTTTTTAGAAATTAAACACATTAAATTTATAATCACTAATTTTTAGTGATTTGTTGATAACGTGTAGTACCAATAATATGATGTTTCTGAGAAATTAAATGCCTTTGATTTTTTACTGATTAACCAATTCGAAAGAGAACAGAAAAAAAGAAAAAAGAGACAGAAATTAAATCATATGCCATCGAGAGGAAGCAAAAACATTCTACTTCCTTTTTAATTTTATATGGAAAATATCAATCAAGCCCTTGATTATAAAATATCATTGAGCCCCCTAACTATAAAATATTATTTAGGCTCTTCAACTTTTAAAAATTATAAATTGACATTAAATTCTATTTAAATATTTGAATATTTATAAAATACTATGATTTACTATAAATCATAATTAGGTCAATTTTTTAAGCTTTCTTTTCGTTAAACTATTTAACACATAAATCATTTATGATTTTTAGTCAAATAATATCTCCGAGAGTGCTGGCTCTTTTACGGATATTATTTACTCTCTCTCATAGCAAGGATAATCTCAAGGTTATGTTGTGACCTCTCAAGTTCATTATAAAATTAGCTGTGAGCTGAAATCAATCTCATTGACCTCATTTCAAATCATTTAAATGCTTAACGACTATAGTTGACATCTAACAATGTACTATAGCCCCTAACTCATAATAAAAAATATTTCATCGAACTTTTTTTCTTAATTATAAGTTTTGTGTGAATAATTTTCTTCTATTCGTCTAATTCCAACCAAATCAGGGCTCACGAATGTCAAAACTCTTAATTAAATTTTATTCGGATAATCAATCAGTACGAACTGAACTTATCATTATGAATTCTTCGTATAACATTTGTGCTTTGGCCAAAGACTTTGTTTTTAGCTGTTTACTAATATTCGACTAGGAACTCAAATCTAGATCGAGTCAATGGTACTTCGAAATCCACTATATTAAGTCAACGGATTCCTTCTGACAGTTATTTACTTTTTGATATAAATAACATATGATCAAACTAGCTTCTGTATACAAGATATGATTAGTCTCGCATTTATATATCATATGAACCATATGCATCTATACCGATTGATGACCATAACGTTCAAAGTCTAAAAAATAGTTAACACGCTCTTATAATTCAATGATGAATCATTGACATCATACATTCGTGTGATCCATCATACTTTGATCACGTTCAAATAATAGTTCTTTAACTATTATTCTATACTAATGTCTTAATGATATGACTATCATATCACTTACACTAATATCATCTCATGATATTTACCAAAAATATTCATTATGCCTACTATGCAATATCAATGCCTAATTGATATTACATCTGTAGAGAACCATTTAGATAATCTAATTATCTTGGACAATTCATATTTATATTCTATCACTAG
>JAWDEX010000016.1:9439070-9450554 GCA_035221805.1 Trichilia hirta
TGTTTTCTGTTCCTCCCGTTTAGAATCAGTACGTGTTTCCTCTTCTTTGCCAAGCTGACTTTGGACGATGTATGATCTGGTAGATTCTTGCAATTCCTGCTATTCCATTGACCGTGTCAGCTGGACTTCTTTTTGGCTTTGTTATTGGCGCCATCATAGTATCCATTAGTGGAACGGTCAGTAGACTATTTTATCCCCTTGAATAATAGACAACGACCGTATTTTCTAACTCTGATTCTAATTATCTCTTGTCCATTAGGTGGCGGCGAGTGTTGCTTTTTTGCTTGCCAGATATTTTGCTCGTGAGCATATCCTAAAGCTAGTTGAAGGAAACAAAAAATTTCTTGCAATTGACAAAGCAATTGGAGAAAATGGCTTCAGGGTTGTTACGCTTCTTTGATTGAGTCCATTGCTTCCATTTTCTCTGGGGAATTATTTGTATGGATTGACATCTGTGAAGTTTGTACCGTATGTTCTGGGAAGGTCTGATTCTGTTCATCTACTTATAATGCTTAAGTCTTATGTTTTAATTTTGGCTTAGGAGTTGAAAAAATATATTAGATATTATTTGATTAAGATTCTTGAATGAGTTAGCATGGCCTGTACGTCAAGTTACAAACCTATCAAATAAACTTATGTATAATGTTAAACTTTATATCTAACTGAAAATATGTATGTATGTATGTATGTATGTATGTATGTATGTACATACGTTTCAAAACGCTGCCCTCATTCTGATTGAACTTCGCTTAATAATTCTGGTACAGTTGGTTGGGGATGCTTCCAGGAACCTGGGCTTATGTGAGTGCCAGAGCATTTGGGCGGGCAATTATTGTGAGTTTTGTTTATTATCATTATATTTAGTCTATCATGGGCGACAAGTATCTGAAGATTTTCCATTATCTTTGATGACTTTCTGAGATGGAAGAAAGTTCCGTCACCTTACCAACTATATTACGGGGCTGTTTTTGTTCATTTCATAACCTATTAGAAAGACTGGGCGCGTAGCATTTAAGGACATTGTGATAGGTTCATCGGTTGAGATCCACAACATTATATGATAAATATATATACATATTTTTTTTACGATACGATAATAAGGCAATTTAATGATTAACTGCCTCATCAAAATTATGTTATTCATATTTTTAATTGGTTCACACAGTTGCTTGACTTATTTGTTTAATTTTATTATAATTATTTTCTTTTTCCTAATGTTCCAGCAAGATGAATCTGAGATTGGCTTGCTTGGAGGAAATGGTCAGCTTTTGACTCTCGGACTGGGATTGTTGTTCATAGCCGTGGCTGCAGCATATGTATCACAACTGGCAAAGGTAATCCCCAAAATTTTCTTGATGACCAAAAATGTGTTCCTATGATCACTGATGAATCATATGTTAATGTGGATCGTGCCTATATCTTTCCAATTTCACATCTTCTTTGATCAACTATTATCCATGACAATCAGGCTTCGTTTGAGATTTATGGTGCTTCTATTGTGCTTTGGAAGCAAAGCATAAAGAGTGTTAAACTTTTTGCTGGACTTATTTATTTTTCTATTAACATTTGATATCTACTGCTTGCATCCCACAACAATTATGGCCTAAAATTGACAGTATTGAGACCTCAATACTGAACTAATCCATTGCTTGGAACATGGTTGTGTATGTTGATAGATTGAGCTGTTCGAATTTTTCATTTTGTTTATTGATTATCAAACTTTTGACTATACAGGATGCTGTAAAAGATATTGAGTAGAAACAGGAGCAATGGATAGAAATGTAGTTGACATTGTAAAATTGACAGTTGCAGTACAAGCATGTAAAGTTATATGACTAATTGAACGGAAATATTTTTCTCCCCATACATCGCATGTATTATCTTTTGTTTTCTACATAAATGAATGTTCTAGGAGTTGGTATTCATGAACCTCTTAATTCTAATGATCAGCTACACAAGATTTCAGCTGAATGGTTTTCTTAGAGTTCACCCTGTTTAACTCTATTTGAACAAAAATATTGAAAAGAACAAAAATTAATATGTTCAAATTGTACATAAAAAATTAAAACAGAAGACTCAAGAATAGTATCTGATATGTAACCTTTCTTACCCAATATCTATGAGCTGAATGGATCTTTGCTGGTCCCCTGTGTTATGTTCCAAATACATTAACTGGGTATGGGTAAAAAATGTCAATAAAGACCAAATTTAATCGGTCGAAGTTTACCTCCCCTACTTTTAGTTCTGGTTAAGACCAAGTGTCAGGTGAGGTTGTTTCAATGGAAGAGTTTGAATTGGAACTGAAGGAAGAGATCCATCACATTGAAATGACGACTTTTCGAGAGAATTTGATACTTTGTTTCGCCCTTGAAACCGTGATCAAGCTTTTCAATTCTAAATCTTCCACCTATGTCTAATAAATTTGCTTAGCTCTGTAGTATGTCCTAAATCAATTAAGTGCTTATAAAAATGCCAAGACTTCGAGCACATTTCTTATCTTTCACGTTTCGACTTTTAAATCAAAAATCATTTCTCAAGCTATAGAAATGGAGATACCGAGTCAATTACTATCTATTAATCCTCACAATTTTGCAATTTTCCGACTTCCCTCATCTAGGAGACAATACAAAAATTATGTTCTTCAGACTAGTCTGCGAAAATCTGCTTCGTACATTTATCTATCTGCAGACGAAATGAATATCCTCTAACCAAACCTTAAAAATCTCGAAACATCAACAAACCTCGAGTAATTACTTAGCCAAGATGTACGATCAAATTCAGTCTCCTAAGTAGATTTCTTTCATTGATTTTTTCGACTTCCTCTAGCTCCATCATCAACTTTACAAATGATAGTTTTCAGCTCAATCTTAAATATCCATTGGCTGCAAAAGTTTATGGAAACTGGACTTTTGTTAGGATAATCTCCATTCATTACTTAAGGGAGTTTCCACCGACAAACCTGGTATCTGTTTTTGGTTAGAAGTGGCAATTTATTGCTCAACCTGGAAGCACAACAAAAATAAATCTCTATCACAAAATGGCAATAATTGTTTCCAACCTTCCTTGACATTCTTTATCACTTATGATAATTTTCTACTCAAGCTAGCCAAGTGTTTGAAACTCTTTAGATGATTTTATCCCGTACAAGATCCCACATGCACATTTCATATCTTTCACATTGCAGGTCGTGAATCAAAGATCTTAAACGACAAGCTATAGCTTATATGTTATAATCGAACCCAAAAGAAAGAATATTCATTCGATAATGCTACTGCCCAAGAAGAAAAAAAATGAAAATTTAAGTTTATTCTGATTGAACTAACAGAAGCATTCAACAAGCACACCTCACTGAAAATAAAGAATTTTCCAATAAATCGCTGGTATATTTGAATCGATACTTCGAAAGATTTAGAAAGAAACTATGCATATAAATGTATACGATTAGTATTGCTAAAAGCGAAGAAAAAGAAGTCGAAAATGAAAAAGAATATTAAAAAAATATATTTTTTTCCAAAGAAATAACCTTTCTGTTATTACCTTGATGAATTCGGTAAGCAGCTTGA
The DNA here is from genome assembly GCA_035221805.1 of Trichilia hirta. Taxonomy (NCBI): domain Eukaryota; kingdom Viridiplantae; phylum Streptophyta; class Magnoliopsida; order Sapindales; family Meliaceae; genus Trichilia; species Trichilia hirta. The sequence goes on from JAWDEX010000016.1 coordinate 9,442,634, forward strand.
ACTTGATTACTGGTGCTTAAATGATCATTTCCGACAGCAGTTTTGTCACGAGCTTTTGTTAGAAAACGCGGCAGAGGACTGGTGTTGGCGTCGAAGAGGTGGCAAAGGAACGGCCGTCGCAAGCTTCTACTCCTGATACCCTGCCCACTTTTAACGGCTGCTGCCATTCAAATTTTAATTAACTTGAAATAACCAATCATTTGTATGATAATTAGTATACAATATGATTCAGTTAGGGCGGCAATTTGGGTAAATAAATTTTATTTGTATGTGATAATAAATTAGTAATGTTTATTTATATTGATCCGAATTTAATTTGTTTATTAATTATATCGTAAACTCTTAATCTATAAATAACATAACATTTATGATTATTCATTTATTAAATAAATAATTAAATTATTAACTGAATCTGACTCATTCAATTGATTTAATTGATTAATACAAAATCTTTACTATTTAATTCAGTATTTATTAAATATAAATTAAATATTAAAATAATAATAATAATTAAAATTATTATACTAAATAATTATTTATTGACACAATTATTAAGTGTATAATATAAATATAATTATATTATTATTTATGTTAATATTTTTAAACTTGAATTTATTTAATCGCTTTAAATTTGTGATAAATAATTATATCATAACTTAAATTATCATTTTTATATGATATAATAACAATAACTTATTAGCTTAATGAAATTTTTATTTAGCCACGGTAAAATACTATTACCTCAATGTGATACACTATGTATTAAGACGTAATATTTAACTATAAAACTTTATTCATTGGCAGAAAGTTCTAGTCCCTACATTTTTTAGAATTTCATTTGTTCTTTCATTCATTATTATCCACGAGAATTATGTTTTATTTGAGTTTATGATGTTTCTATTGTGTTTTAGAAATAACAAGTAAAACGAATTTAGTATATTTTTTTTATTAATATTTAATATTTAATACTTTGATTTTACAACAATTATAATTTAAAAGTCACAACATCTCAATCCTAAACGAAATTAAATAAGAGTTCGTTAAATATTCAAAAGGATTTGAGACATTTTTTATTATTATTAAAATTAAAAAAAAAAAAAAAAAACAATTGTTAAATAAGTGTAAGTTTTGATAGTTGAGTGCAATATTTAGAATATGGGAAACAATAGTTTAAGGTTTATAGTTTACATTATAATTATTTTTAAAAAAATTAATTATACTGAAAATTGTAATATTAAAAATGAATAAAATGTCTAAACACTAAGGTAAACTTGTAATTAATATGATTTAATTGAATTTTTTTAATGTTTCGAAAATAATTTTTTTTTCAATTTTGTTATTGACTTCAAAAGTAAATGAGTATGAGTCAATCTCTCAACGTCTTTCTTGTGAAAGATTTGTATACTTTGGGCATGGTATGAGATTGTGTGATATTGATTACAACGATTCAAAAAGAGATTTATTTATTTATTAATATTTAATATTTAAATTTCTTAATAATCATACGCTGTAGTTTAAAAATGGACACAACAATGATTAGCAACCTTATCTAATTTCAATAATTCGATAATTGTTCAATGAGAGTAATTCTTTATAGTTTTCTCTGTAACATTTAAAGCATTGGAGAATAGTAAATAAATCATAATAAAAAACTGCAAAATGATATTCCTTGTTTCTCAAAAATGGATTCAGAAATGAAAGAAGGATATTCAGCTTTGCAGTAACAGTAAGAAATCGATATACATTGATTGTTCTAAACTCAGAGCTTTTTAGTCTGAGACAAACTTACATTCAAGGATGATAATCCAACAGTATCTGGGCTCCTAAGCTGTTCAAGTTGTTTCTTACCACGGCGAAGTAAGTACTCAATGTAGAAGAAATTTTTGCGATCCACTTGCTTGGAATTCTGACGGAACTCGGCTGAAACAATTGATTCAATTTGGCGTCGATCTTTCCCAGATTTGGAACGAGTTGCTCGTAGAAACCCTCTGTATAAACTAAGCACTTGCTTTTGCATACCTGAAAGTCGAGGCCCACTGGAAGCTCCCATAGCATCATCTGGTCAATTTTTGGCACTGCAGGTTTTCTCTTCAGAAGTATATTTGAACAGAGCAAGAGTTTTATTTTCTTCTTCACTGAATCCACAAAAAATGTAAGTATCTGTCAAGCAAAACTAAAAGTCTGCTAAACAATAAGGTTGAAAATAATAAATACACTACACAGAAGAGCATGCTTTGGGAAAATAGATGCAAAATAGAACTTCTCATTATGTGAAGTTCAACAGTAAACAAATAGAAGAAAAGATATAAGTATAACATCTAATTTCTTCGATCACCAATGTTTCCATCCAAACTTACAATATGCTTTTGTCTTATACAAGAAACAAATATTTTATTAATAAAAGAAATTGTTCGTAGGTGGAGCAACAGTCTACTCAACATGTGAAAAATAGCCACGAACTAAAGAAAAAACTAAGCAATACCTGCTTATTATCCATTAACCACGATCATCGCATCAATGAAAAACTTTCAACCAATACATCGAAATAAAAAAGGAAAAAAAAAGAGTTTATATGAAACACAAAGTATGCTTGCGAGATCAATCAAAACAGGCATTGTATTAACCGAGGCCACGTTTCAAACTACCACGTCATCGAGCTAAATCAAGTTTAAGATCGTGAGTTAAGTTCTAGACACATTACAAGCTTCCAATGCGATGAATAATAAAATGCCCAGAATCATGAATCAATAATAACTCATTCACATGGACTCAGTACATGTTTCTTCATTACTTTCATAATCATTGAGTACTTTCCACGAACACATGGCCAGTGTTTTACAAGCTATAAAGAAAATAAACCCGAAATCCAGTTTGCTTCCGATTACGCATAAATTCTCGTGCATGCAAAGAAAATCAGACATGGATTACAGTTATCACAAACCAAGTTCCATACTTTCAGGAAAAAGATAAAAACCCACATAATTAATGTCATAAAAAAATAGTTAGTTAAATTTGCAAGAGAGATGTATACCTGCAAAATAAAATTTGGGAGCAAGAGAGAACGAAAGACAGAGAGAGAGAAGGCAACCGATAAATCAGGAACTAATCAGAAAAGAAATTTATATTTTATGAGCCTCTATCTGCTATTTTAAAAGTTTAGTATGTTGTATATCCACAAACACATTTTTGGGATTATCAGATTTGTGGCTTTTATAGTTAATTTGAAGAACAACTGGCAAATGTTCAGCAAGTGTTTGGAGTTTGTTAGAATGGAATTTTAGAAGGAACAAGAAAAAGACGGAAATGTGCTTCTTCCTTAAAAAAAACATTTTTCTTTTTTTAATGTTAAAACCATTAGAATTTAAATTTAACCTTGAAAGCAGGAACAATTTAATATTAAAATTATAAAACTTCAAATAACCATTAAATTCTTATATTTGATTTCATATGTATAGATTCATTTTATATTTTATTTAGCATGTTAAAAAATGTTTATCAAATTCAATAAAATCATTAATTTTATCATTTATTATTAATAATAAAAATAAATATATAATATAAAATATATAATAAATCTAACTTCATAAGCAGATAATGACTTCTGTTCTTATTTCATTTTTCCTATTGCTAAGCAGGTGCTCAAACTGTGAAAAGGATGCTTCGTTTGTCCTGAAATACTACTACAATGAATATTCGCATCATCTAAACTAAATAAATAAATAAAAAATACTTCTCGAATACTTACGACCTGACGGAATACAGTGTACAAATACCTACTTCCCTACAGATAGTTACAATTAGCACTGTCCACAAACCTCCTCCTCCTCCTGCTTCTGTTTCTGTTTATATTGTATGTACACATTCTCCATTTTTACAACCTACATTTTCTTTGTATGTACAGAATGAAGTGGAAACAAAAATATATGCTGCCTAAAAACTACAGTTTAAATTAACTGCTGCCCTACTACATCCATCCTTCGAATGCAACGTTGTATAACGCCATTAACTTTCTGATCATGCAAAGGAATGATACGTTGATTATGAATGCCAAGCTGTGGTCGGTGATGCTAAAAGTTAATCGAGGAAGTTAAATCTCCCTGGTATGGTTAGATGCCACTTTGCATTTAAATCACGCATACAGCAATGAGGGAATCCTGTTACCATTTAACGCTTCTTCATGAACTTCTTTGCTCTCCTTGAGAAGTTTCGAGCCAAAATTCTATCAGAAAATGTTAGAGGAAGATCTTCCTCAGCAGCTTCCCTTTGATCAGACCAACCTGTGGAACCAGTTTCTCTGTTTGCGTTATCTCCAGAAGACTCTATAGGGGAATTGGGATCTTCAGGGATATCTCGATACAAGTGTTTCAATATGAAAAGGGCGGTATCAAAATCCCTCCAATAGTTTCTGTACAACAAAATTCATTAATTAAAAGGAAAATTTTTCACAATCAAATAAAGTTCACCACAACTAAGCATATACAAACAAACCACCATAGTGGTAAGCAATCATAATAAACATTATCTAAGAGATGATTGGTATGAGGCGCTGTGGCTACACAGGTACTTTTCTTCTACAGCTGTTATGGGATAGAAGCTAAAATATTAGAAGTTAGTTAAAATATGAGTAGATTTCACTAAAAGTTGTTACCGAACAACTTCCACAAATTTGCTTCCAAAGCCAAGTGGAAGCCAACCATACAAAAGACGACCCCAGGTTTACTTTTTTCCACAAGCTATGTGCTACTGGGAATAGGATGATTTTTTTTTATGACCTCAAGCAACACATTTGATCAAAGTCCCCTAACAGTTGAATTGTTAACAGAAGTCTAAATAATCGAAAATATTTATTTACTGTTCAGGTGAAAATACTTTGCAGTCTTTAAAGAAGCCTTCCCACAATTTAAACAAGCATGACAAACTGTCTTAACAGGGACATACAAGACACCTTAGCATGTTGGATAACAAGCACAGGATCAAAACATATGTAATAGGAACTAGTATATTCAATATTGGTTTTGTTTGTTCAAAGCACAAAGTACTTACGTATGTGATCCAATGGCTTGTAAATATGGATGTTCAAATGTTTTATCCTGCGTTATCAAAACAAAAACTAACATTAGGAGAAATCAACAGCACAAGTTCGCAAACAATATATATGTAAGAACAACCTATCTTTCATCTCTAATAAAAGTGAAAGCAGACATGAAATTCTTCCATATGGCAAACTAAGACATTAACCAATTAGCATTCATGTCGTGTCCGCTACTGTTAGTACATTCTTGTCATGGCACCTACTTTGATGTTACCATACAAAAACTCATCAGTACTAAACATGAGATTCATCTATGCCAACAGAAATAAAACAATAACGGGTTAAGTCTTTGAAAAGCATCTAATATAACAAAAGTTAATACAAACTCTAAAGCTATTTTAGCGGTAAAAGAAAAACATAACAAATAGAAAGCATTGGGTAGGGTCGAAGTTAGATAAAGAGAATCGGCTCAGAAATTGGAACTCGTCCAATGGACCATGGACCAGCTAGTAATTCATTCTTGGGCAAGATCTTTTTGTATCTCCTGGAAGGAGTGAAGGGAAGACATTCCTACACTAGTTGTGTCAAATTCAAGCAGAAGCACAGCATCAATGGTTGTAACAAGCAAGGGAAAGTATTGGGCAAGTGACAATTCAAAACTAGAATATCAAGTAGAACGGCTACTAGGCATATGAACAAAACAAGATGCTCAAAGATATTAAGACATGAAATGACAGTAAAACTCAAAATACTGGCTTCAAACTGCAGTACAAACTTGAAGCATGTGGTCTATCCTCCCTTCCTCACTCCTAGTTAGCCTCTCCATCATTATAGAACCATACGATCTTTCTTCTTTTTCATCACCATGTTCTGCTCCCTCTGCAGTTAAGAAAGATTGTCCATAGCATTAATAAAATTTACAAATCACATAAATTGAATTTTTTATTCCTGTCTTCTTTTTTCTTCCCTTATATTTTTCTTCCTTGCATACGTTAAAGAAAAGCAGGGTATAGGATAAATGATAAAGAAAATTTCTTACCTTCTATACCATCTATGTTTCTTGATTGACAGACTGTAAGCACTTTAACCTGTTTTAACAGCATAGAACTCAGAACCTCAATAGTTTCTCATATGTGATAAAAAAACAAACACCACAAAATGTACATGGCAGATACAAGTAGTTCCTTATGAACTAAGAAAGATGGGTCAATTTATATTTAACAGATACAAGTAGCATATATTTTCATGTTTAACCATGTATGCAAACTGGGTAAATGAAGCTATCATATTGGAAATAAATCTCCACAACTGTGAACTAAAGAACTGAGATTAAGTTTAGATACACAGATATATGATTAGCTTAATATTTCTTTTCTGAAGATTTCAAGAACCCACCCTTACAGAATTGAAATGATCCACTATTGTCTGGGTACGAGCTGCTAGATCTTCAGTAAATTCCTAAACCACATAGATGAAGAAATTAACAAGGACGAATTAGGAAAGGAAAAAAATGCTCCAGAGAGAAAAAGTATATTCAATTCATTATTTACTAGTGTTATAGGGGCTTACATGAAATCCAATATGCAGCCTTTTCCCACCTTTGTGGTAAGGGATAACAACTGGGCGTTTGTTTAGGTATTCTTTACAGACAAGTGGCTCTATTCTGTATCAATATCCAACATAAATTCCTTACATACATCCATATTTAAGATTGAGTTATCATATCACAAACAAAAATAGAAAAAAAAAAACACTAAAAGAGTAGAGAGTCATTCACATGAAAATAAACATTTGTCAATATCAGAATAAAATATATATGCTAGGAGTCGAATACCCAATGCTTGTGTATAAAAGGGAGCTCATCAATTCGAAATCGCCTAGCACAAGGCTTTGTGGCATTTCATCAAACATTCTGAATTGGCAAACTCTTAACCAAACAACTTTTCTTTTCTTTAAAAGAAAAAAGCAACTCTAATTTGGTTCAATAAGAAAGATGGTGCCAGGAGATGAGGTGATAAAGAAAACATGACTAGAAGGAAAGACAAGGAGAGGAATCCCAATAAAAAGAGGATATTTGAGACTTGAGAGAGAAACAAATGAAAGAGAGAACAGGAAAGATAAAACCAGAACTCAAAAGAAAGAAAGAGAGGAAGAGAGCGAGAGCACAGGAACAAAATTCTTCCCAATTTATTTTGCATCTATTCCATCTCCACTTTTTTTAATACTGTAAAGAAGCACTATAAGTGGATTACTTTACATCAAATGCTTCCTTGTTAGGAAGATATGTCACTACCCAGCATATATTTACAATATTTATGGGAAAAAAGATTCTAAAAGAAACATTAAACAAATCTTCAAAATATAAATTTAATATGTTTTAGAACAACCTAATAAATATAAAGTCTGAATTAACAAATTTAGATTATTGAAACCAAGGCAATGAGTCCGCCAGATTTCATCAGGGTGCTTTTACATTACGGCCGCCATTTTGAATAAAAGATCATGCATGCAACATGTTCCAGGAATACAATAAAACTACTTCAGTTAAAAGATAAAACAGAATTGCAAGACAATTGAAATAGCTTGCAAAAACAAACCTATATGCTACAGGATCAAACGGGTGAAAAATGTTGAACATTTGACGACAAGCTGGCATCTCTTCATTTGTATTTTCCTCCGCCCAATATTCTTGCCCTTTTCCTGAAAAGAGAAGAAAAAATAACCCATCAAACTGGATTTCTAGAGTTTGAATATTGTGACAAGTACAATATACAATTCTCAAGCAAGAAAATGGAGCTTCCAAAGAGACAGGCCTCTAAAAGATGGTTCAAAGATATATATATATTTTTTTTTTTCAAAAGAAAAGCATACAATTGGCAATTGAGAATG
>JAWDEX010000016.1:9450654-9460681 GCA_035221805.1 Trichilia hirta
CCCTGTGGATACGACACTTAGACTCACTGGACTATACTATAACAAGACTACCTATACTTAGGTATAACAATTAATATATGAATCAACAAGCTACTAGGAAAAGGATAATTTTTATACAAGCTCACACAAGGCATATGATCAAAGTAGTAAATGGCAAACTCTCCCCTAATAGTTACATCGTTAACAGATGTCTATATAATTGAAAATATATATTTAATATTCAGATGAATATCATTTGCAGTGTTTCAACAAGCCTTCCCACAACTTAAACATGCATGACAAACTGTCTCAACAGTAACTTACGAGATGCCTCAGCTTATTAGATAACAAGCATGGGATCAAAACATACGTAATAAGAAATAGATAATAGACCCAAGGTATATATTCAATATTTTTCCTTTGTTTGTTTGTTAAATGTGTGGAGCACTTAACGCATGTGATCCAATGGTTAGTAAATATGGATGTTAAAATGTTAAAATGGTTAGTAAAACATTAAGAGAAATCAACAGCACAAGCCAGCAAATAATATATATGTAAGAATAACCTAGCCTTCAGTACTCATAAAAGTGAAAGCAACCATGAAATTCTTATGGCAAACTAAGACGATAACAAATTAGCATTCATGTCTCATCCGCTACTATTCGTACATCCTTATCATGGCACCTACTTTGGTGTTACCATATAAAAACTGATTTGTACTAAACATGAAATTCATCGATGGCAACAGACATAAAAAACTAATGGGTTAAGTCTTTGAAAAACATCTAATATAACAAAAAGTTAATACAAACCCTAAGGCTAGTTTAGCAGGAAAAGGAAAACATGAAAAATAAAGAACAGTGCGTAGGTTTGAATTAGATGAAGAAGATTGCCTTAGAAATTGCAACTTGGCGAAGGACCACAAATTGACTAGTAATTCATTCTTAGACATGATCCTTGTCTATTTCCTGGAACGAGTGACGGGAAGACATTCAAGCAGGAGCATAGCATCAATGGTTTTTAACAAGCAAGGGAAAATATTGGGCAAGGGTCAGTTCAAAACTAGATTATCAAGGAGCAAGGATACCATACATATGAACAAATGAACATGCTTAAGAAATAGCAAGGACATAAAATGACAGTAACACACAAAATACTGGCTTCAAACTGTAGTACACACTTGAAGCATGTGGTTTATCCTCCCTTCTTTGCTCCCAGTCAACCTCTCCATCATTATAGCATCATACAATCTTTCTTCTTTTTCATCACCACATTCTACTCCCTCTGCAGGTAACAGAAAAGATTGTCTGTGGCATTAATAAAACTTCAAAATCAACATAAATTTAATTCTTTATTCCTGCCTTCTTTCTTCTTCCCTTATATTTTACCCTCTTTCATAGATTAAAGAAAACCAGGGTAAATGATAAAGAAAATCTATTACCCTCTATACCCTCTATGTTTCTTGATTGACAGACTGTAAGCACTTTAACCTGTTTCAACAGCATAGAACTCAGAACCGCAATAATTTATCATGTGATCAAAAACCAAACACCAAAAAATGTACATGGCAGTCCCTTGCGAACTAAGAATAATAGGTCAATTTATATTTAACAGATACAAATAGTATATATTTGAATGTTTATGCATGTATGCAAACTATGTAAATGAAGCTAGTATTTTAGAATTAAACCTCTGCAACAGTGAACCAAAGGACTGAGGTTAAGTTTAGAGACAGATATATGATTAGTTCAATGTTCTTTTCTGAAGAGTTCATGGACCCACCCTTACAGAGTTGAAATGAACCACTATTGCTTGGAAACGAGCTGCTAGATCTTCAGTAAATTCCTAAACCACATAGACGAAGAAATTAAAAAGGATGAATTAGGAAAAGAAAAAAATGCTCCAGAAGGAGAGAAAATGTAAATTCAATTGTTATTTACTACTGTTATAGGGGTTTACAGGAAATCCAAGATGCAACCTCTTCCCACCTTTGTGGTAAGGAATAATAACTGGGCGTTTGTTTAGATATTCTTTACAGACAAGTGGTTCCATTCTGTATCAAGATCCAACATAAATTCCTTAAATACATCCCATATTTAAGATTGAATTATCGTGTCAAAAACAAAAATAGAAAGAAAAAAGAACTAAAAATGTAGACATGTCATTCAGATGAAATAAACTTTTGCCAATAGCAGAATAAAATCTTACATGTTCAGAGTCATATATCCTATACTTGTGTATCAAATAGAGCACACCGATTCATAATCACCTAGCACAAGGCTTTGTGGCATTTGGTTGAACATTCTGAATCAGCAAAACTCTTAACTAAACAGCTTTTCTTTTCTTTTAAAAAAAAAAAAAAAAAAAAAGTAACTCTAGTTTGGTCAATAAGAAAAGATGGTGCAAGAAAAAGAGGTAGATAAAGAAAACATGACTAGAGGGAATGACAAGAAGAGGAATCCCAATAAAAAAGGATATTTGAGACTTGAGAGAGAAACAAATGAAAGAGCGAACAGGAAAGATAAAATCAGAACTTGAAAGGAAGAAAGAGAGGATGAGAAAGAGAGCACAGGAACAAAATTCTTCCAATTTATTTTGAATTTATTTCTTCTCCTCCTTTTCTAATACTGTAAAAAAGCATTATAAGTGGAATACTTTACATCAAATATCTTCCTTATTAGGAAGATATGTTACATACTCAATGTTTATTTACCATATTTATGGGAAAAAAATTTCTAAAAGAAACAATAAATGAATCTTCAAAATATAAATTTAATATCTTTAAGAAACAATAAATATAAATATAAATTTGAGATTATTGAAACCGTCAAAATGATTCGTCCACTTGATTTCATCGGACTTTTACATTAATAGGCACCAATTTGAATAAAAGATCATGCCTTGTATGCAACATGCTGCAGGAATACAATAAAACTACTTCAGCTATCAAAAATGATAAAACAGAATTACTATACCGTTGAAATACATTGCAAACACAAACCTATATGCTACAGGATCAAACGGGTGAAAAATGTTGAGCATTTTTCGACAAGCTGGTATCTCTTCATTCACATTTTCCTCCGTCCAATTCCATTGCTGTTTTCCCGAAAAGAGAAGGAAAAAATCATCAAACTTGATTTCTAAAGTTTGAATATTGTAACAAGAACAACATACAATTCTCAAGCAAGAAAATTGAGCTTCGAAAGAGACAGGTCCCTAAAGGATGGTTCAAAGATTTTTTTTTTTTTCAAAAAGAAAAACGGACAATTGATCATTGAGAATACCTATGAAGCTAATGTCAGCTAAATTTCACACTGATAAAATATATAGATATGATCACAATAAATTCATCAGAGAGCTGATTATAACTATGAGAAGTGCCCAAAAAATTCAGGGATAATAATGACTTTGATCTTTGATATTGTTTTAACTTTTGGCATCTCAGAGCATTTCCTGAGATATCAGCCTTTATTCAAATCATGGCTATAGGACATTGCAAACCTACAATGGAAAAAAGAAATAATATCTCATGATTCAACCCAACTACTAAGCATATCAATAATAAGAACACTGAACTATCATCTCTCTGAATGCCATGTTCAACAGTTAGAACATCCCTTAATCAAATACTGTTTTTGAAGACATAAGATTATTAAGAGTTTATAAGTTCCAATATGAACATTGCAGAGTACAAGAATTCACTAATCACCTGGCATGGGATAAAAAGAACTCTTTGAGTGCCACGTTGGTGAGAGGAGAGGTATTGTTCAGAAAGACTTGCTGTGATATGGGGAAAGTTGCCCACATCATCAACTAAATTAGATTTCTCCAACCTTTGACCAACACTGTGAACCATAAAGACTAAGTGTCTAACAGGAACCTAGATCAATAATACAATAGCAAAATATATCCTGTCAAACAGACATCTGACTACCACAGAAGGTTACAAAACAAATACTTCAGAGTAAATCAAAGGAATTTAAATAAGCATTGCAAACATGAAGGATACGCATCATTATCAACAAGTAACATAGGTTTAACAGAAGAATAATTTTGCTCAACACTGCTCCAGCTACACTCACAGCCCAAAAAAAGGCATTTCTTCATCACGAAAGCAAAATAAAAATGAACATACCCACAGGATAACAGTCGTGATCTACCAATAAAGACCACAGAAATCTTGACAAGTAAAATGCCTTATTTAACATCTAAAAACCTCAATCTTGCATTAAATACTCACAATGAACCTGGGATTTATAGTTAATTATCACATTGTATGTACCAGCATCTACCAGCTTGAAACGTACTAGAAAATCAAGAATCAATTGAGAAACAACTTCTTTAGTATTTATGGATTCACATAGACTCCAACCAATAGGTGATTGCACTTGCAATATAATGAGCCTCCAATTCAGTGTTTTGATGGGCTATACCCGACATTTGAAACTTCTCTTCATCATGAAAAATTCATCCAATATTCTAAAGGGATTCATGACCATGTTTTTAACGAAAATCCTGCTGAGAATTTATAGGCATTCATAGGATCTTCCAATAGATGGTGAGGGGATCTTCCTAGCACTCCACAGTCAATTCTACCCTGCTATAAATTAAGCAGGATAGATGACCTAAAATATCAAGCCTTGGCATCTACAGCATGGCTTGAGGGCTCCAACTAGATACACAAAGAGTTGATTATGCCAAGGTAAGAAATGCACCTTTCCTACCTTCATATTTAATTCCCAAATCATAAAGATATCCAAGAAACAAGGCCACCACATGATCCCATCCTTAAGACCTTATTCTTGCCAAGATAAGCTCATTGATCTGAAGGAGCATGAAGGCACAATAATTTGATCTGTTTTATCAGCACCAAAGTAATAAACAAATCTTGGTCTAGTTTATACTTCTCTTTAGAGTCATATTTTATGGCAAAAGTTCAATGACCTGAAAGGTATATTATCATTTAAATCCTTTATTATATTACTTTACAGCCAGCACAGTTTTCAGAGAGGAGTCGGTTGTTATCTGATTGGGCATGTGGTTACCACCACCAAGTCAAAAATGACAGTCAGCAAATCGAGGCAATGCTTTGACTTAAGAAATATATTACTCAGATAGCTAGGCTGCCAAACCTCCAGGTTGGGTTTGGAAAATACAATTTTGTAGCAATATTATTTTTCTAATTTTCTTAAAAATATTGCATGAATATAAACCAATGCTTTACCTTCAGCAGTTGAACCCAGCACGCAGAAACAGAGAATTTGAATTGATAATATTTGAGATGATAAAGATTTGACAAAAAATATGGTCAAATAGTTTTACGGGAAAAGCTTGCTAACAAAACAGAATTGGCATAGTGAAAAGACGACAGATAGACACCAAGAAACAAAATACAACAGATTCATACCTGTGAAAAATGGTCATCCATTTCCTCCTCTTTCTGCTGACATAATTCATCCTTGATGTGGTTCCATAGACATAAAATATCAAATTAACTCTATAACAGGATAAGGCATATTCCACTCCCCCAACCCAACAGCATTTTCAATATAAAGCAAATTAATTTGATGAAGATCAAGCACACAACTTCCAAGTGAAAGAAAATAACAGCAGTGAACAATTGCTATTCCAGCGTCCAAAGGAAAATGAATGGGCCTGACTTGGTTTTGATGAAAGGGATTTGGAATAACCACACCTTAACTTAATTCCATTTCCACTAAAACTGAAGACACTAGGAAACCCAGAAGCATCGACATTAAGGCAAGCCTCCCACAAGGGCATGAAGTCCCTACATGTATAAGCCAAGAGAAGTTATATCCCATATATTTATGCAACAGGATTAAAAATTGAGAGAACAGAATCTCTACTTCCACAGACAATATACATACTGGGGTAGAACCTTGCAGATCAGCTCGGGCTGCAAAAAGTCCTGAAGGTTGAAATGTTCTCTGGCGCCAAAACTGGGACAAGGCCAACTTCCTTTACTATTCTCATATTAAGAAGAAAAGTGTGAGGAAAAAAAATTTAAATATAAGGTAACTCCACACTGTTATCGTTGGAAACTTATTCCATCCTAAAATCCTAAGGGTTAAAGAAGATAATTCAATTCAAAGTTTATTCTTTGACACCTTTAATGCTACAATATATGAATACAAACTAATCCCATTTACAGCTTGTGCATAAATTTTAAGCACTGTTGCGCTGTAAAACCTATATATATGGATATTCATGGACAATGGGAACAAGAAATAGAATATATATTAAATCCAACTTATAAAATAAGGTACCGTTTAATATCAGATCCTACTAGTGCAGCAAACCTTACTACTGTAAGCAATCTCCAACTGTTCAGCAACATCTTCGTGAATTGGAAGCCAATCAAGCCCACCTTTACGAGAAAACCAATGGTCTCTTAGGACACGCCGATTGTCTCCATTCCAATAAACAGGAATACAATGTCTCCTCCGTAAATCAACCTGCAATAATTTGAGGGCTTAATCTTTAAAGCATTCTCCAAGTTAAGAAATAATAAAAGAAAGCTTTGAAATGAACAAAACAATAGCCAAAGTTCAGCTAAAATTTAAGAATTCGCATAAAGAATTAGTAAGTAATGAAATGGAAATTCCTTTCATATTATTGCTGCGTAATACCAAAATTAGAAGACACATATATCCTTGACTACATGAGGGGAAAAAAGAAAGTAGAGAGAAAAATACAATAAACATGCTACGATAAACGAGACGAGTTCCTTTCGAATGCAACACACTATAAAAGCAAAAGATATTGTTATACAGTCGGTAATAAGATGCTATTTAGCTCGCAGCAACAAAAGAATCCACTGGTGACTGCAGATCAATGGCTACTACTGAGGACCCTAAAATATTGCCAGATGAAAAGAATTGTACTCTACATTTGGCTTACTTGTCTTATTATTGAAAACCACATTCCATAACGCAATGTACAAGACTGCTTTACAGTCTCAAAATGAAATCATAGAAACCAAAAAGTCAAAAAATCAGTCATAGAAAAGAAAGTACCTCATAGAGTCCTCCCTTTACAGGGACACCAACTCCTTCCTCTTCAACTTCGTACAATTGAGCTTATCAGAGTGCAGCTTGAAGTAGAAGCATTAAATATTTTTAATTTCAAAGTTTCAAAATTTAAGTTAAAATTTTAAATTTACTTTAATTTTAGCAATATATAGCAGGGACAGAAATTGTTTAAACATAAAAATTTGAGTTGCATTATATATAAAATATGATTATAATTTTGTGACACTTTGTATTTTATTTTTAATATGAAATGAATATCATTCTAACAAATGAATTAAAAAAAAAGTTATTTATTTATTTATTTTTTAATGGTAAGTAAATTACTTGTATCCATTAAAAATTAGTATTTAGGGGTTGAGGCCGGCCCAAGTTTTGCGGCCCAATATGCGTTTAACTCTGTTTCTTCCAAATCCTAAGTTAAATCCGATTGGGCAATCAGGCGTAAAATTATCTTCTTTCAGATTGCTTGCAGCATGTAAATTACACAAAGCCCTTCTTCACTTCATCACTACATCTCTTTCCCTTTCTGAAAACCCTCTATTCAGCAGACATTTTACATCGTTTGTGGGAAACCCTATTTTCTTATTTAATTTATTTTTAGGGTTTGCTAAATCCTGAATGGCTGAGGAAGCGGTATTGGAGCCGGCAGTATCTGCTACTGCTGCCGTGGATCTCATGCGGAAGCTAGACGATCTGGAGCCTGAGGCAGTAGAACACGCGGAGGACCTGCTGGTCACAAACGCTGACCGGAAGGTGGATGTGGTCAAGAATGGTGATGACGGGGGGAAGGATGATGGATCAGACGCCAAACGGCCTAGACTCGATGACGGGAAAGAAAAACCGAATGGTTTAGGTAATTATTGTGTGATTTTATTTGATTTCTGATTGCTATATGAATTTAGGGCTCTTGTGTAACCTTGTTTTTTGTAATGGTGCTTGTGATTTTTTTTTCCTATATCGAGATCAAACTGGAAATTTTGTTTTCTCCGCGAAGAATATTTATATATGGATTAAAATTTATTTTAATCTTATTATTGTGATTCTCAATATTAAATGCACAGATTTTTTTGTGAAAAATTGATGCTTGAGGTTAATCGTATCATTTAGGCAACAATGAACGCCAATTTAAAATACTTATTTGTTTGTAGAAATAATTGATTTGAAAAATTAAGTTGGTATACCGTAGAATTTCCATTGCTGTCAACTCTGGTTTGTTTCTATTATATCAGAGTCAGTTAATATGCAATGATTATCTCAAGAAACCTTTTATGACGTAAATATGACACTGCAGGTAACAATGTATCAGAAATTAAACAAATATCTTTGTGAATAATTGCAGACTGAAAATTAAGTGGGTTTGCATTACCATTTGTGTTTTGGGTTTGTATTTCCTTTTGGTTCACTTATATCACAATTAGATTTGAAACTCAGATGTATGATATTTGTGAGAGAAACATTTTTCTGTTCTTTCCATTTATTTATGGTAGAAAGGTTTTCTTTTTTTCTCCGTAGCTATATTGTAGTGATCAACCATATAATATGCTTGAGTGAAGCTAATGAGAATGGATTCAGAGAAGAAAAGTTAGATGGAGTTGTGAATGGCGAACAGCGAACTGAGGACACCACTAAAGAAGAAGAGCAAGAAACTTTGGAAGCGAAAACTGAACAACCATCTTTTCTGGACGAACATATTTCTGTTGACAACCACAAAATTTCTATTAAAGAAGAAACCAAGGAAGTCTTGGTCAATACTGAAGATGCCTCCATTGCTGTTAAAGAGGAAACCAGGGAAGTAACTATTCAAGAGGAAGAAACTGTAGAACCTTATAATGAGGAACCTCAAAAAGAGGTTAACAGTTTTATGACAGATGACCCATCTGCAACTGATGCTTCTTCTATGAGCCGAAAAATTGAGGTCCCTAACAATAAGGTGTGGCATTAGAAATTAATATAATTATGCAGGGAACTTTTTCATCCTTTTTAGAGGAGTTTGTAATTGCAAAGCTTGGTCTATATATTTACATATGTAGATTCCTTCCTCTGGAAGCCTGGATAGTTTGCAAAATCTGGACCAAAATTCCATGTGTGACTGCAATTCCTAGAGAATGAAACCTACTGACATTGATTATCTGATTTGCTGTCTGTCTGTTGCACATAGAAAATAAAAAAAATTATGTTTTATCGGTTAAGAGAATTAGTTTTGAAAGATATCTGACAGATTTGAATTATGAAAAATGATGGTACAGGTTGGGGTTCTTATCGGTAAGGCCGGGGATACCATACGGTGCCTGCAATACAATTCGGGAGTGAAAATTCAGATCACTAGAGATGCTGACGCAGTTCCCCATTCTGCAACCAGGCCGTTGGAAATTATAGGAACTTTAAGTAATATAGAGAAGGCTGAGAAACTTATAAATGCCGTGATTGCTGAGGTAATATGCTCTGTCTGTAATTTATTTTATTCCAACAATTGATAAATTTATTTTTGTCAACATGTTTCTCATTTATTTAGTTTATATGAATCTTGTATCTTGTGACATTTTTTGGCACTCATTCACTGAAATATAACATGTTCACCACTGCAGGCTGATGCAGGGGGTACTCCTTTTCTTGTAGCCAGGGGCCTAGCCACTGCACAGGCTGCTGGGGCCGGAGAGCAAGTAGAGATTAAAGTTCCGAATGATAAGGTGGTGGTTGTTATGCCATTGGACTAAAATTTTTGTCTTTACATGCATGCTTGCTAATCATGCATTCAGTGTATTCCTGGTCAGGTTGGTTTAATAATTGGTAGCGGTGGGGAAACCATAAAGGGACTGCAGACCGGATCAGGGGCACGCATCCAGGTAGTTGATACCATTAACCTAGGCATTACTTTAAGACAAAGTTGAAAGTTGACATAGACTCAGGGGAGTGAAAACTGTTTTCTGTATAGTTGATACCCCAACATCTTCCTGAAGGAGATGGTTCCAAAGAGAGGATAGTGCGAGTTACTGGTG
>JAWDEX010000016.1:9460781-9520580 GCA_035221805.1 Trichilia hirta
GATCTACCCATTTTGAACCTTACTCAGTCCAAATTACGAATATACAATTGAATGAGACAAGCTTCCTGCAGTGGTCACAATCTGTTAGGATGTATATTCGTGGACAAGGGAAGACAGGGTACTTGACTGGTGAAGTTAAGGAGCACGAGAAGATAGACCTATCTTATGCTATATGCGATGCTAAAAATTTAATGTTGATGGCATAGCTCATGAATGCTATGGATGAAGAAATTAGCATTAATTACATGTGCTATTCTACTGCAAAGGAACTCTGGGACAATGTGAGTCAAATGTACTCTGACCTTGGGACTTACTCTCAGATTTACAAATTGCAACAAAAGATTAGCAATACTTATCAAGGAGACAGCAGTGTAACAAGGTATTTCAGTGTTCTTAAGGGCCTATGGAAAGATTTGGATTTATTCAATGATTACGAATGGAAAAACCTTGCTGATTGTAATCACATTGAGAAGATGGTGGAAATGCAAAAATTTTTAAATTCTTGGCTGGACTTAATGATGAGTTTGATAAAGGGGAAGAATCCTAGCGAGACAGCCTCTACCCCAACTCGGGGAAGTATTTTCTGAAGTACGACGAGAAGATTATCGAATGAGTGTGATGATGAAGAAAAAGAAGGATGAAATTGTGGAAAAGTCTACTCTAATTGTTGCCAATAATCCTGCTCCTCATGCTGCTGGTAACACAGATTCGGCTACTGCCAATATATATGCGCAGTGGCCTTACTCGAATCAAAAGAGGTTGGAAGATAAGCCTCGAATATGGTGTGAGTACTGTAACAAGCCACGCCACAATCGAGAAAATTGCTGGAAACTCCATGGAAAGGCAACAATTGGAAGAGCATCAAATATGGATCCTCTGGCAACAATTATGCAATCCTTAAAGCCAATGAAGCTAATTTCCTAAGTGCTGAGCAAGTGGATCATCTTCTTCAACTACCTAAATCTACTTCCGTCTCTGGTGTTCCTACTAGTTCATTGGCCCAAACAAGTGATAACCCTAATGCCTACTCATGTTGCTTAAATTTTGAACCATAGATCATTGATTTTGGTGCATCTGACCATATGACTAGTATCTCATAATTGTTTCAATCCTATTCTCCTTGTTCTAGTAATTAAAAGATTAGAATTGCAGATAGAAGTTTTTCATCCATCGCTAGAATAGGTTCTATCCAAATCTCTGAAAAAATAGAACTCAAATCTATCCTTCACATCCCTAAACTTACTTTTAACCTACTATCTGTTAGTAAACTCTCACAGGATTCTAATTGTCGTGTTATTTTCTTTAACTCCCCTTGCGAATTTCAGGACCAACTCTTAGGGAGGATGATTAACAGTGCTAAGATGATTGATGGACTCTATTACTTCGATGAGACTTTAGTCAACAATAAACAAGCTCAGGGTTTAAGTAGTAGTACTAGTTTTGTTTCTGTACATGAACAAAAAATGCTTTGGCATCTCAGACTAGGACATCCTAGTTTTCTCTATTTAAGACATTTGTTTCCTAACTTATTTAAAAATCTAGATTGCAATTCTTTTCATTGTGACGTTTGCCACATGTGCAAAAGTCACCGAAACACCTATCAATCAAAAACTTATCATTCTTCCAAACCTTTTTATTTAATTCATAGTGATGATTAGGATCCCTAAAAAATCACTACTAATTCTGGTAAGAAATGGTTTATTACATTTGCTGGTGATCATGCAGATTTGTGTTGGGTGTACTTGTTGAGTGACAAATCTACAGTTGCAAAAGTTATTCAGAATTTTTATAATATGTTTGAAACCCAATTCCAAACAAAAATCAGTATCCTTAGAACCGATAATGGTACTGAATATTTTAACAAATGTTTAGGAACATTTCTTTCAACAAAGGGTATTCAACATCAATCTACTTATCGTGACACCCCACAACAAAATGGTATTGTTGAGAGAAAAAATCGCCACTTGTTGGAGGGTGCACGGCCCTAATGTTTTCAATGCAAGTTCCTAAATATTTAAGGGTTGATGCTATGTTAACTGCATGTTATCTCATTAATAAGATGCCTACTCGAGTTTTAAAATATATCACTCCCTTAAATTGCTAAAACAAACTGTTTCTTACATGTTAGATAACATCATACCTGCCACTAAAGGTGCTTGGATGCACTGTTTTTGTTCATATACCAACTAATCTTCAATCCAAGCTTGATCCTAGGGCAGAAAAATGAGTTTCCCTTGTCTATGCTCCTAATAAAAAAAGATACAAATGTTTTAACCCTCCGACTAGAAAAATTCATATCAGTATGGACGTTATTTTTATTGAAAACCAACCCTTTTTTAGCCATAACTATTTTCAAGGGGAGAAAACGGAAACTGAAGGTTAGTTCTGGCAAACCTCTAAGCCTTTTCCAAATGTATTCCTTGACACTGACATCTACCCTTTAAAGGACCAGGCAACTGGTACTTTAGTTGGCAAAAATAATGGAAATCCTAGTCTACTTATACAAGGCACACCTGATTCACAAACAAGGGGAGAATTACTATCGAATATTCCCTCATCTGAAATTCGTGTTTACACCAGAAGAAGAAATCATCAGAATGATAGAGCTCTTCCTTCAAATCCAGAGCAAGGCCAATCATCATCACTTATACAAGTTAGTCCTCCTTCACATACTCCAGGTACTTCTCCGTCTCCAGATCCTTCTTTTGATAATTCTTCTGATCCTGTCCTGCCCATTACCTTTAGGAAAGGAGTTAAAACCTATACCATACATCCTATTTCCAACCATCTATCCTATCATAGACTCTCCAATACTCATAAGGCCTTTACTTCAAATGTTTCTCATCTGTTTATTTCAAGAACCATTCAAGAAGCATTGGATCACCCAAAATGGAGATTGGCTGTTCAAAAAAAGATAGATGCACTAATTGCTAATGGTACTTGGAAAATTGGTGACCTATCAGAGGAGGAGAAGACTGTTGGCCATAATGGATATTTACAATAAAATTCAAGGCTGATGGGAGCATAGAAAGGTACAAAACAAGACTTGTGGCGAAGGGGTTCACTCAAACATATGAAATTGACTACCACAAGACATTTGCTCCTATAGGCAAAACGTGTGTTACTCTCTCTAGCAACTCACTTTAATTGGCCATTATATCAACTAGATGTGAAGAATGCCTTCTTAAATGGAGACTTACAGGAGGAAGTCTTTATGGATCTACCACTAGGATTTGAAGGGAAAAATGGCAAAGGCAAGGTGTGTAGATTGAGGAAATCGTTGTATGGACTCAAACGATCTCCTAGAGCTTGGTTTGAACGCTTTGCAAAGGGAATAAAGAGTCACGACTACAGCTAAGGTCAAGTTGATCATACTACATTTTATAGATACATGAGTGAAGGTAAAATGGCTACCCTTATTATCTATGTTGATGACATAATTCTAACATGAGATGATAGCAATGAACGAGAGAGGTTAAAGAAGATCCTTGCTCAGGAATTTGAGATCAAAGATTTAGAGAACTTGAAGTATTTTCTTGGTATGGAATTTGCAAGGTCAAAGAAAGGAATTTTTGTTTTCCAACGCAAATATGTGCTTGATTTACTTGGAGAAACAAGTCTGCTAGGGTGCAAAGCAGCAGAAACACCTATAAAGTCTAAAATAAAACTCCGAACAGCTAAGGTCGAAGAAGTGATCAACAGAAAGCAATACCAAAGATTGGTAGGGAAACTTCTTTATCTCTCTCATACATGTCCTAACATAGCCTTTGCAACAAATGTGATAAGTTAATTCATCCACTCACCAAGACCCAAGCATTTTGATGCAATGTACAATATTCTAAGATATTTAAAAGGGAGATAAAGATTTATTATTTGGAGGACATGAAAATTTACATGTTGAAGTATACACTGATGCAAATTAGGCTGGAAGTATCACTGATAGAAGATCAACTCCTGGCTATTGCACTTTTGTTGGAGTAAACCTAGTAACATGGCGTAGCAAGAAACAAAATGTGGTGGCAGGGAGTAGTGCAGAAGTAGAATTTAGAGTGATTGCTCATGGACTTTGTGAAGCAATATGGATCAAAAGGTTGTTGGAAGAATTAAAGGTTACTTATTCACTACCTAGAAAAGTGTATTGTGACAATAAAGTTGCAATAGCTATTGCTCACAATTCAGTTCTTCATGATAAAACTAAACATATGGAGGTAGACAAACATTTTATCAAGGAGAAAATAGATGAGAATAATCTATTTGCCATATATCTCAACAAATGAGCAAGGAGCAGACATACTGACAAAGGGACTACCGAAGAAACAATTTAAAAACTTTATTAGCAAACTGGCTATGAAAGATATCTTCAAGCCAGCTTGAGGGGGTGTTGGAAAGTTTCAAAACTATTTACTCAATTTTCCTATTTTTTTAAGAGGATCTCAGCTCTAAATGTGTGAATATCCTAGAATATTTAGTTTCTTTAGAAGTTAGTGTCTTTGATTCTTTCCTTCTTTGGTTCTTTCCTTCTATTCTTCTGCCGTACATTTATTGATATAGCTCTGTACCTATATTTCAAAATAATGAGAATTATTCCCATAAAAGCTATCTCATTCTAGAAATATATCAATTATCACATTCTACATGCCAGCAACTAAGTGCTTGAAACATCTGAGTAAATCAAGAACCAATTAAGAAACAACTCTTTAAGCATTTATGGATTCACATACTCCAACCAAGCCTCCAATGCAATATTTCGATGGGCTGTACTTGAACATTTGAAGTTTACCTATGTAGCATTCATAGAAAATTCATCCCAGTATTCTAAGGGGATTCATGTCCATGTTTTTAGTAAAATCCTACTCAGCATTTCAAGGAACCTTCATTCAAGTGTTGAGGGGGATCTCCCTAGCATTCTACAGTTAGTTCTAACCTATTATAAATTAGGTAGGATAGAAGACAAACTTATCAAGCATTGGCATCTATAGGATGGTTTGAGGTCTCCAACCAGATATGTAAAGAGCTAATTATGCCAAGGTAGGACATGCACAATGCAACTAGTTCATACCTGTGAACAATAGTCATCCATTTCCTCTTCTTTCTGCTGACGTAATTCATCCTGGATGTGATTCAATAGACATAAAATATCAAATTAACTGTGTAATAGGATAAGGCATATTCAACCCCAAAACCCCAACCCCGCTTTTTAAACGTAAAGCAAATCAATTTGATGAAGAACAAGGATGGATGTTCCAACCGAACAGAAATAACAGCACTGCAAGACTTGTTGCTATTCCAACACTGAAAGGAAAATGAACCAACCTGACTTGGTTTTGATGAAATGGATTTGGAATAGCCACGCCTTATCTTAATTCCATTTCCACTAACACTGATGATGCTAGAAAAACCAGAAGCGTCAACATTGAGCCAAGCCTCCCAAGTATTATCTTCTCCAATAAAAAGGGCATGAAGTCCCTACATGTATAAGCCAGGAGAAGTTACAGCCCATATATTTTTGCAACAGGATTAAAAATTGAGAAATGGAATCTCTCCTTCAACAGACAACATACATACTGGGATAGAACCTTGCAGATCAATTCGGGAAGCAAAAAGTCCTGAAGGTTGAAATGTTCTCCGCCGCCAAACCTGGACAAGGCCAACTTCCTTTACTATTCTCATATTAAGAAGGAAAGTGTGTGAGAACAAAAATTAAAAGATAAAGGAACTCCACGCTGTTATTGTTGGAAACTTATTCCATCCTAAAATTCTATAGGTTCAAGAAGATAATGTAATTTAAAGTTTCTTTGCCTACTTAGGCACTTTTAATACTGCAATATCACACACACACACTGAGCCCGTTTACAGCTTGCATACATTTTAAGAACTTTCACGCTGTAAAACCTATATATACAGATATAAATTTACAGACAATAGGAACCAAAAAGTAGAATATATATTGAAATCCAACTTATAAACTGAGGTACTGTTCAACTATCAGATCCTACTATTGCAGCAAACCTTACTACGGTAGGCAATCTCCAATTGTTCAGCAACATCTTCACGAATTGGAAGCCAATCAAGGCCCCCTTTACGAGCAAACCAATGGCCTCTTAGGACACGCCGATTGTCTCCACTCCAGTAAACAGGGAAACAATGTCTCCTCACTAAATCAACCTGCAATATTTTGAGGGCTTAATCTTTAAAGCATTCTCCACGTTAAGAAGTAACAAAGCAATTCTTTGAAATGAACAAAAATAGCTGAAAGCTCAGCTAAAATTTAAAAATTCACATATAGAATATTAAAAAATGAAATGGAAATTCCTTTCATATTATTGCGGAGTAAAGTACAAGCACATATCCTTAGTTACATGAGGGGGAAAAGGAAAATACAACGAAGAGAGAGAGAAAAATGCAACAAACATGCTTCAAGAAATGAGACAAGTTCCTTTTGAATGTAATCACACCATGAAAGCAAAAGATATGTTATATAGCAGGTAATAAGATGCTATTTAGCTTGCTATAACAAAAGAAACCACTGGTGACTACTGATCTATGGCTACAAGTAAGGACCCTCAAACATTGCAAGATGAAAAGACTTGTACTCTACATCTGGCTTCCTTGTCTTATTATTGAAAACAACATTCCATGATGCAATTACAAGAATGCTTTACGGTCTCAAAATGAAATCATGAATACTGAAGAGTTGAAAAATCAGTAAGAGAAAAAGAAAGTACCTCATAGAGTCCACCCTTTACAGGGACACCGACTCTTTCTTCTTCAACTTCATATACTTGGGCTGATCGAGTAGAGTCTGAAGTAGAAGCATTTGGTTGTGCACCTGACTTCTCACTAGAACTAGTTCTTTCCCGTGGACCTTCACTACATTCAGCATACTCTTTCCACCAACTTGAGAGCAACTCTTCCTCTCTCTACAAATCCACATTCATGAACAAATGTTCAGCCATTTCCTTTATAAAATACAATAATAGAATTTCTCCACCATATAGCTCATATTAAAACTTCATTAGAACTAAGGCTATGTTTGAGATTAAGGTTTTGTGGCTTTGAAGCTACAGCAGTTGCAAGATTAAATCACTAAGTGGAAAAATCAGTGGTTCCACTAAAACTCAGTATTTACCAAACACTTCAGCTGCTAAGCTTTGAAAACACAACAGAAGCACGATGGCCCCATACTTAAGCCTAAGACACCTAATGTCACACCACGTGCATGAAATTGACTCCTCTAAACTAGGTCCCTCAAGTACCTCAGTGTAATTTCAGTGAATTTTGTATCATTATAAAGCAAGAAAAACAGACAAAAAATTATAGTTATTACTGAATCGCTCATCAGTCTGAAAATAATCCCATTAATCCAAACAAAAGGGTACAATAATTGAAGTTTAGAGAACAAAAATCAAAATAACCTGCAAAAAAGCAGCCTCGATTGCAAGAGAATCTCTCATACCGAAACGAAAGTAATCACTTTTCCCTACTATCTCAGTTCGAGGCACTGAAGCAGCAAGCTCTGCAGCACATTTCGTCCTTTGATTATCAAATCCTCACAAATCAATGAAATAAGCCACTATTAACTTAATTGTCAACCAATTGACCAATTACAAAATCATAATTAAGCACACGCAGCAAGTATTACCCTTTACTCTTCAACATTACGGCATTATAATCGCTTAAAAAAAATTAGAAAGTTAAAACTGAAACTGACCGTCCGGAAGCAAAGGAAGCTTGGAAAAGTACCAACGAACGTCGCCGCCGTCAGAAGGACTTATCGTCTGCGCCAAATATTTCTGCCCTTCTTTACAGTGACCTATCTCATCTTTTAATCTCGCAATGTTCGATGGCGTGTTCTTCAACAAATCCGGACTCGTCTCTTCCGAATCCCCCATTCTTTTTTCTTCGGCGGAACTCTTCTTTGTTCAATTGAGCTTCAATTTCAGAGAAAGAGAGTAATTAATTTCTTGAAAGAGGAGAGAAGATAATCAATGGCGATTGATTGACAGTTAGGTGAAAATCGAACGTTGAATTGAATGTCTGGTGGAATTGAAGAACAACAAACCGTCTCTCTCAGAAATGGCAGTTGGGTGCAGTCTTCCATTTTTCTTTTTCCATTTTTTTTAATTCCTTTTGGATTGCTATTTATATGGGAAATACTATTGGGGAATTTCGTAATTCAATAGGAAACAGGGACATACGTAATACTTTTCAATAGTTTGGATAATAACAGTTCAATCCCCTATTTTGATAAACCTACAAATAAAGACGAACTTTATATTTCTTTTACATTAATCCTGTCATGAGTTGTCAAATATTAACTACTAAAATCAATAATTTGTCTCTTATATGGACATATAAATACATTAAGAAAAATAAGTCGACATGATTTTAAGAATATAATAATGAAAAAATCGTATTTGATAATAAAAATTTGTCAGAAAGTTATAATTATGCTTTTATTCGTAATTTTATCAAAATTTAGTGACTAAATGTTATTTTTTTAATATTTTTAAATTTTGTATTTTTTTTGAGATGACAATTCGGGTCACTGACATGATTACTCTGTACAAATTCAATACAATGAAATAAATTTTAATCTTAAAAATTTTAATACAAATAATAAGGAGTGGTATTTATGTCTATTATTAATAATTTTGTTAGACCTGAGTTTAACCTTTTAAATTTGTTTATGATATAATTCAGATATGATTAATTAAATAAATAAATATATTTAAATAAATAATTATGCATAAACGAAAAATTATTTAATATAATAATTTTATTTATTAATAATTTAATATATAATTAACATTTAAATAAATAGTTAGTTAAATAGATTAAATTTTTATATTATTTAATTAAATTAATTAAATAGATTCAATTGAGTAAATGATTTAATTGAATCATATTATATAACTTATTGAATAAATAAATAATATAATTATATAACGAATAATAAATGAATAATATAATTAATAAATAAATTGTATACAAATAAATCGAATTTAGGTTAGTTTAAAAAATATTATAAATTTATTAACACTAAATTGACACATTATTCAATTTACCACTCTTAATTCTTTCTTTTTCTTTTTGCTTTTATTTTTATTTGCTAAGGAAATTGGGTCGGATTCTTGACTTTTGTAGGGTGTTTAAAGAAACCAAATTGTCCAAGTTATGTTTGTAGTAGTTAACTAACATGCTCTTTGTAAAATAATAAATGAGAATAAGTTCCGACCACGTAAAGAACATAAGAATTTTCGTTGTTTTAGGGAGTAAAAAAATTGCATCTAGGGTTTTTAAGGGCCGGCCTTAATTGTTTCGGCCCAATACTCAGTTAACCCAATTCGATCCTAATCCAGATCCAATTGGGTCAATCGCGCGCAAAAATATCTCTGTTAAGAGAATGCTTTCGCTATATATATTACTCGAAACCCTTCTTCACCTCATACCTACGTCTCTTTACCTATCTCAAAATCCTCTATTTAGCAGACATTTATCCCGTTTGTCGGAAACCCTAGTTTTTTATTTAATTTATTTTTAGGGTTTGCCAAATCCTGAATGGCCGAGGAAGCGGTATTGGCACCGGCAGAATCTGCTACTGCTGCTGCGGATCTCAAGCGGAAGCTCGACGATTTGGAGCCTGGGGCCGTAGAAGAGTCGGAGGACCAGCTGGTCACAAACTCTACGGAGGAGGCGGATGTGGTCAAGAATGGTGATGACGAGGGGAAGGCTGATGGATCAGAAGCTAAACGGCCTAGATTTGATGATGGGAATGAAAAATCCGATGGTTTAGGTAATTATTGTTTGATTTTATTTGAGTTCTGATTGCTTTCTGAACTTTAGGGCCGTTGTGTAACTGTTTTTTCGTAATGGTACCCTTACTTTTTTTCTTAATGCCGGGATCAAGTTGGAAAATTTGTTTTCTCGGTGAAGACAGTAGAATATGAAAATATGGATTAGATTTTATTTTAATCTTGGCATTTTGGTCCTCGAGATTAAGTGTAAATATTTATTTTGTGTGTCAAAATTTGATGCTTGAGGTTAATTGGATCATTTAGGCAAGAATGAACGCTAATTTTTTATAGTTATTTGGATAAATAATAATAATTGATTTGAAAAATTAAATGAATAGAATTTCGATTGCTGTTCCTCAACTCTATTTTGTTTGCACTATATCAGAATCAGTTAATGCGCAATGCTTATTAGAAAGCTTTTATAACCTCAATGTGACACTGCGGGTAAAAATGTATCAGAATTAAATAAATATCTCTGTCAATAATTGCAGGCAGAAAATTAAGGTGATCTTGCATTAAGATCTATGTTTTGGTTTTGTATTTCCTTTTGGTTCAATTATATCACAATTTGATTTGAAATTTAGATGTTTGATATTTGTGAGAGATATATTTTTCTTTTCTTTTCATTTATTTATGACAGAAAGATTTTCTTTATTCCCTCCTCCGATATGAAAATTTTATATCCTTTTACCATAGACTATAAGATTGTAAAGATCAACAATATAACATGCTTGAGTGCAGCTAATGAGAATGGATTAGAAAAAGAAAAGCTAGATGGAGTTGTGGATGCTGAACAGCAAACTGAGGACACTACTAAAGAAGAAGAGCAAGAAACTGTGGAAGTGAAAACCAAAGAACACTCATCTGTGGACGAGCATATTTCAGTTGACAACCAGCAAATTTCTCTTAAAGAAGAAACCAAGGAAGTCTTGGTTAATACTGAAGAGGCCTCCATTGCTGTTAAAGAGGAAACCAAGGAAGTCACTGTTCAAGAGGAAGAAACTGTAGAACCTGCTAATGAGGAACCTCAAATGGAGTTTAACAATGTTATGACGGATGAACCATCTTCAAATGATGCTTACTCTATGAGCCAAAAAATTGAGGTCCCTAACAATAAGGTGTGGCATTAGAAATTAATATACTTATGAGGGAACTTCTCATCTCTTTTAGAGGAGTTTGTAATTGCAAACTTTGGTCTATATATGTACATATATAAATTCTTTCCTCTGGATGCCCTGATAGTTTGTAAAATCTGGGCCAAAAATTATCCATGCGAGACTTCAATTCTCTAAATAAAGAATTCCCATGGAATGAAACCTAATGACATTGTTGATTTGATTTTCTGTCTTGTCTGCTGCATATAGAATAAGTGTGAAAGATATCTGACAGATTTGAATTGTGACAATGATGGTACAGGTTGGGGTTCTTATTGGCAAGGCTGGTGATACCATAAGGTACCTGCAATACAATTCTGGTGCAAAAATTCAGATTACCAGAGATGCTGATGCAGATCCCCATTCTGCAACAAGGCCAGTAGAAATTATAGGAACTTTAAGTAATATAGAGAAGGCTGAGAAACTTATAAGTGCTGTGATTGCCGAGGTAATGTGCTCTATCTGTAATTTATTTTATTCCCAACAATTGATAAATTTATTTTTGTTAACATGTTTGTTATTTTTTTGCTTCTCGACATTTTTTGGCATTTATGCACTGAAATATAATTTGTCCACCACTGCAGGCTGATGCAGGGGGTTCTCCTTCTCTTGTAGCCAGGGGTCTAGCTACTGCACAGGCTACTGGGGCTGGAGAACAAGTAGAGATTAAAGTTCCAAATGAGAAGGTGGTTATTGTTGTCACATTGGGCTGACTTTTTTGTCCTCACATGCATGTTTGCTAATCATGCCTTCCCCATATTCCTGGGCAGGTTGGTTTAATAATTGGTAGAGGCGGGGAGACCATTAAGGGATTGCAGACCAGATCAGGGGCACGCATCCAGGTAGTTGATACCGTTAACCTGGCTTTACTTTAGGATGCAGTTGAAAGTTGACATAGTTTTGGGGGGACTGACAACTGTTTTCTGTATAGTTGATACCTCAACATCTTCCTGAAGGAGATGGTTCCAAAGAGAGGATAGTGCGAGTTACTGGTGATATGAGGCAAATTGAGATGGCTCAAGAAATGATAAAGGAAGTTTTGAATCAGGTTTGTTTTTGACCTTATGTCTTTTTCTTTAAAAGTAAATTGCATTAGTTTTAAATTTTAAAATATTTGTGTTATTTTGGTTCACTTTGCTATCCATGTGAAAGTGTTAGATTCTCTTATAATGGTGTTTTCTTGAATGTTACTGTTCTAGATACAATTTGATAGATTGAATCTGTACTTGGCTTGTTGATGGAATCTGTGATAGGAAGCCTTTAATTCTTTACCTAAGATGTTAAAGCCCATGGTTAATTGGTCATTGTATGATTAGCTGCTACACTATATCTTTGATGGGGACCATTTGGACTATATTCAGGAATAAAGTTTGATGTTGTGCAAGATGACGGATTGTTGAAAGTTCTGGGTGAATTATTAGAAATTGTTATCAAGTGCTGCTTTCTACGCGTACATGATTTGCTTTTCTTTGTTCTTTAGAACTGTAAGTGAATGGGATTTCATTGGTTACACTATTAATAACTTCGCTACACTTCTAATAATTTATGTTTTTTGATGCCATGCCTTTTAATGTTTGTGACTTTATATTGTCTCATTATCTGTAATACCATGTTCATAAATTGGTTGTGCTGCGAATGACAAATATTTTGTATAAATCATATGATTACTGAATACAACAGAGGATATTTGGTGCTGTCCTACTTGTTACTGATCTCCAATATTAGATTATCTTGGATAATATGTTGAAGGTTTTATTCTCTCACAGATGTCTATCATGCCAAAAATTAGTTGATCTGAAGTGCTTTTGGCCTCAATCTTAATTGTTCAACGTTGATGGAATCCCATGACAAAAGCATATGCAAAGTGCAATATGTTGAATCATTTTATTTATTTGAATAAGTTGTGAATGTTCCTCCTGTATTAGATCTTGGCATTAATTTTTCCTTGTGACTTTAAAAGTTATTGTTCTATATGGGTCTTCTCAAAAATGCCTTGTTCTATCTGGGTCTTCTCAAAAATGCCGTTCCTCAGGGGATTAGTTGAACAGAACCCTGTATCTTTTGCATTTGTCACATTAACATTTAATTAATAGTCATGGTGTGATAACATTGTCATGGGAGTGAGAGCTCAATTATATTACTACTCGTAAGAGCTTGCATTACTAATTAATGATCTATGCCGAGGTTACTTGAATGCTAATAGGAAGATATTCATGTATTCAATCCAAGATGTCGGTTGCCATGATTTCTTTATGTTAAAGGTGCCGATTAGAGTTGGTTGGCTTTAAAAATGCAGATTTTGGCTATGCCTTTCTCATGGGTCAGCATTGCTTTCTTGGTGTAGCAATAGACAACCACTTTTCACTCCCCCGAAGAGAGGTATACTCGCAGGTGTTACTAGTGGGTAAGATTGCTTCAAGACTTGAAAGTTGAAAAATCATGATGTAGTAAGACTCTGTTGTATGAACCTTAGTTCTTTGTAGTGTCCCGCTGTTATGCATCAGGCATGTACTTGGAGATAGTGTTATACCTGGTGAAGTTTTTCATGTTCTTAATTGATGCTTATTGAAACATTTGGAGAATAATGTACCTATCTTCTGATGTGCTTTGAGGTACCAGCATGAATGCTACGAAATCATTAATTGATATCTCAGATGTAACATGTTTATACCATTTATACCATGGCAATTTTCTGAATGTTACAGTCTAGCACATTTTTGCTCTGATATCTGGAAAATTTGTCAATTAAAGATTTCTGAAAAGCTAGCAGTATTCCTTTGCCATTTGATGAAACTTGAACTTCTGTAGAAAGTCCTGTTCAATCTTGTCTTCTTGATTTGGTTACCTTGAAACATGTTTAGATCATGGGGCATTTAGAATCAATATTAGATCAAGTATCCGATAAATTCGTCTGGCTTTCAGAGATCTGATACTGAGATATATTGAGGCATATGCTTAACACGTGGTTTATCTGTTTTTTTGTTCGATCTTCTTCGTTGAGAAGTGAGAGATTGGGATGATGAGATGAGTTCGATTTGGAGCTTTTGTTTTAGAGATATCTGAAATACACACACACAATACGTACATGCTCTTATATTTAGCTTCTACTTTAATACAGGTGTCTTTACGATAATGTCTTTATTTTTCAATATAATTTGCTTATAGACATGTCCTGATTTGTCTGTCATTGGTGATGATTGTTGTGAGGTTACTGTAGTGTATGGTAATATTAGTGATATTTGTGGTATACTTATTTTTATTTTGTTTTGTTATTCTCTTAGCTTATCCATCTTTTTCCATCTGTTTAGTTAGTGGATGATTGGTTTATTTACATGGTTTATCATTCCAAAATAAAATACATTTTGTTACTTCATTATTAGTGCTTCATTTATATCAATGCTGTCTTTGTTTGTTTGCTTTTATATTATTAATGATGTCAATTCTAGTTACTAACTCTTGTAATACAATTTGTATTGTATAGACTGTGAGACCATCACCTCTCTCTGGTGGTTTTAACCAGCAGGCATATCGACCTCGCGGGCATTCCGGTCCACCCCAATGGGGTCCACGGGTTTCTCACCCTGCTCAGTCAATGGCATATGACTATCAGCAACGAGGATCTTATCCATCTCAAAATCCCCATTATCCACATCCGGCATATGGTAATTATCCTCCACAACAAATGGGCCCAAGAAGCAACTTTGGTGGCCTTCCAAGCATGCAGGGTCCTCCACATAGTGGTGCTGGTGGTTATGATTACTACGGTGGGCAAGGAAGTCACGTCTCTGATCGTCCAGTCTCTGTCTCCCAGTCAACCCCCATCCCTGGGCATGCTCCAGTTCCTTCACAAGCCCCTACCGGTGGACCACCTCCGCCCCAGGCTAATTATAACTATGGACAGCAGCCGCATGGTCCAGAGTTCGGGCATCAACCTCCTTATACCCATACAGCCCCTCAGCAGAGCTATGGACATGGATATGATGACAGTCACGCTCCTATTCAGCATCCCTATGGAGGGCATGGAAATTCTCAGCCAGCTTACTCACAGGGTGGCTTGCAGCCTGGTTATCCTCAACAGCAGTCGTATGGCAAACCACCATATGGAATGCCAACACAAGGAGTGCAACCCCAATCTTATGGTCCCCCTAGGGCCAGTCAACCAGGAGACATGCCATACCCAAGCCAAGCTCCTGCAGCTCAATCATATGGTCCTAGCATGCCTCAACAACAGCATTACCCTTATGCAACAAGTGGAGCGATGCTGCAAACCTATCCATCATATGGGTCTGCACCAGCTACTGATGGGTATAATCAGCCACAGTCTGCATCTGGTCCCAGCTATTCTCAAGGGCAGGTTGTTCCTAGTTATGCTCAGCCTGCTGGTCAACAAGCCCCTGGTTATGGGCAGATAGCTCCTGCTACTGGGTATGCACAATACGCAAATTCTCAGCAAGTTTACTCTGAGCAGGCAGCACCAAACAATGCAGGTTATGGGTATCAAGCAACTCAAGATCCTAGTTACAGCAGTAGTGCTCCTGGTTCTGCGTATACTGCACAACCAAGTGGGCAGCCAGGTTATGCACAACCAACGTCTGCTCAACCAAGTTACGATCAGTCTGCTTCGCAATCAAGTGGTTATGGAGTAGCTCAAGGGAATGCAGCAGCAGCAGGCTATGGGAAAACCGTGTCTCCTCAGCCTGGTTATCCTCAGTATGATTCAAGTCAGATGTATGCTGCACCTCGTTGATAATTATGTTGTTGCTTGTAGTTTGTCTGATATCTATCTGTCAATTAGGTAGCAGTAGCTCTGGTTAGGTTTATTTGCTTTGACTGTTGAATTTTCTGTATCGGTGCAGTATCTTACATACATGCAGCTGCTAATATTTGTTATGCACTTTGATCCTCAGCTACTTTGATGTTATGTTGTGGGTGACATTATCTGAATCCTAATATTTCTATCTTTCGGATCAACTGTGATCATATAATTCATGCGACAAAGTTCATGGAATTGTTTATGATCATTTGATCAGATCTCCGAGGACGCTTGCCAATCCAAACAAAGATCTGTCTTAAATATCTCATAAATTGTACTACTTTTCAAACCTGTACTTGTTTTCACAGCACAGTGAAGAGATTCCTTGCCCCTGAGTCTTCTATAAGCAAATTTTCTAGTCGTGTCTTCTATTGACAGAGATAGGGAAGACTTGGCTTGACTTGAGTTCTTGCAAGAGTTTAAATTACCATTGAAATTTTGGTTATACATAAATATGATATGAAATTTTTAAATTATCAATGGCAACAATTCTCTCCCTGATTTTCTTTACCCTGTTTACTTATTAACATCTTTTCCTGATTTTCACTTCTGCATCTGGCTAAGGCCTCAAAAATAAAAGACCAAAGTTTTTGATTGTTCGGAAGTACAACTAATAAATCTCAAAATAATATTTATACTTGGAAGGAACGTAGAGTAGTATATTTGGGATGGAGGTGCTGTGCTTTACGGATTTTGGATTAGGATTTAAGATTTCATCTGGAATTATGTATCTATTGTGCGTTAAAAGCAAAGTTTTAGTAACATCAATTTTTCGCGAACTCAATATTTGCACTTCGATATTTAAAAATTTTTATTTTATGTTAATTGTGATTTAAAAATATCAACTGAGTAAAAAATTATTAAATATTATTTAAATATAAGTGTGTTTTATTATTTCAAATTTAAGTGGATGCCAGCAATGACTCATGCCTGTAGTGTTTGCATTGTATTTTAAAAACAAAATTAAAAAAGTATTTAGTAATATTAATTCTTAATTAAAATTATTTTTTAATTAATATTTAATATCTGTTACTTTTATTGCAAAACATTTTTGTATTGCTTCAAATTCACAATATTTAATATCAAATGAAGCCTTATTTCGTAGTCGCCCTAGAAAATTAAGGAAGAAAAGCTAATAGACCCACGAAGAAATTGTCTTCAAAATTAAAGCCAGTCACGTGAATAAGTGGAATTCATAGTCAAAGAAGTCATGTGAATCAAAGACGAACAAAAGGATTATTTATCATTGAAGTTGTCTAAGCAGTTAATTCCCAATTTTTTAAGTAATCTCATCAATTTGATTTAACTTTGCACAGAAAATATTTTTGGAAATAACTTGAATCGATCAAACGTTGAAATCAAACCGAACTAAAGATTTTGATTCTGGTTCGGTTCCATTGAGATAGGACAGTTTCTAATGTTACTCTAGCCATTGTCTCTTATTGTATATTGCAAACTCGCAGTGAGAATTCTAAATTCTATTAATAAATGAGGAAAATTTTACTAATCATTTAAACATCTCTTCTAAGAGAGAGAGAGAGAGAGAGAAGACTCACAACTTATGC
The DNA here is from genome assembly GCA_035221805.1 of Trichilia hirta. Lineage (NCBI taxonomy): Eukaryota > Viridiplantae > Streptophyta > Magnoliopsida > Sapindales > Meliaceae > Trichilia > Trichilia hirta. The sequence goes on from JAWDEX010000016.1 coordinate 9,478,111, forward strand.
TCATCGAAGACTTTTGGTATAGAACTAACGTCGCTTTGTTAAAACAACAATGAGGGCATGTTTGAAAAGTAGTATAATCTATGAAATATTTATTTTACAAGTTTGTTTGAATAACTCACCAATTCAATCCAGTGAAATTTTTAGTCTATGATTGAGAGCAAGAAGAACTTACCGACCCAACAAGGTCTCTCTCTCTTTTTTAAAAAATAATTTAAGTACTCACAAACTGCAAACACGTTAGCATATTCATAATGTATACAAAATTTCATGAGTTTCCGATCACTTTATTATTTTATTCGAAATGAGAAAGTAGTACAAGATTTATGCACTCAGACACAACTAAAATATTTGGTAAACATATACTTTTGCTTGGCAATTGAGACATTAGAAGATAACAAAGCTGATATCAGTTTATTAGTTTAAATCAAACTCTAGATTTTCCTAAAGAGAATGAAGAAACGTAATTTTTGAAATGAAAGATATTATATGAAAGGAAGTTAAGGGATTGAGCCATTTAGCTTATTATCACCTAATCTTAGAGCAGTTAAAGATTCCAAGCTGCTTAGCTCTTCAGGAATTGAACCTGAAAGTGAATTGTTGTGAAGATACAAGAATTTCAAGTTCTCTAGATTCCCCAATGAAGTTGGAATTGGACAGTTCAACAAATTGCAATGGAATGAAAGATTATTAAGAAAATTTAACTGGCTAATCTTTGGAGGAATTGAACCGTTGAAGTTATTTTTAAAAGGGTATAAAACTTGAAGTTTTGTTAGAAATTTAATTTCAGGTAAAATTTTTTCAAAAAGCTTATTTTTAGATAAATCAAGGCGTACGAATTTCGAGAAGCGACTAATCCTCGATGGGATGACACTAGAAAGTGAATTTTGGTAAAGATATAATATTTTCAAATTCTTCAAATTAGCAAAAGAAGTAAGAATTAGACCATTCAGACAATTACTATTTAAAAAAAGATTATTAAGAGAACTTAACTTGTCAATCTCTGGAGGAATTGAACCACTGAAATTATTTTTAAAAGGGTATAAGACTTGAAGTTTTGCTAGAAGTTTGATGTCGGGTAAAAATTTTTCAAAAATCTTATTTTTGAATAGATCAAAGTGTACAAGTTTTGAGTGGCGACTAATTCTCAATGGGATAATACCAAAAAGTGAATTTTTGCAAAGATATAATATTTTCAAATTCTTCAAATCACCCAAAGAAGCAAGAATTGGACCATTCAGACAATTACTATCTACAGAAAAATTATTAAGAGAACTTAACTAATCAATCTCTGAAGGAATTGAACCACTGAAGTTATTTTTAAAAAGGTGTAAGACCTGAAGTTTTGTTAGAAGTTTAATTTCAGATAAAATTTTTGCGAAAAGCTTATTTTAGAATAAATCAAAGTGTATAAATTTTAAGAGGCAACTAATTCTCGATGGGATAATACTAGAAAGTGAATTTTTGTAAAGATATAATATTTTTAAATTCTTCGAATCACCCAAAAAAGCAGGAATTGGACCATTTAGACAATTACTATTTAAAAAATCTGAAAGAATTGAACCATTGAAGTTATTTTTAAAAAGGTATAAAACCTAAAGTTTTGTTAAAAGTCTGATTTCGAATAAAATTTTTCCAAAAAGTTTATTTTTAGATAGATCAAGGTGTACAAGTTTTGAGAGGCAACTAACCCCTCACGGGATAACACCAAAATGTGAATTTTTGTAAAGATATAATATTTTCAAATTCTTCAAATCACCCAAAAAAGTAAGAATTGAACCATTTAGATGATTAATATTTAAAGAAAGATTATTAAGAGAACTTAAGTGAACAATATCTGGAAGAATTGAATCATTGAAGTAATTTTTAAAAGGATATAAGACCTGAAATTTTGATAAAAATCTAATTTCGGATGAAATTTTTCTTAAAAATTTATTTTTGTATAGATCAAGGTGTACAAGTTTCGAGAGGCGACTAATCTCAGATGGGATAACATTATAAAGTGAATTTTTGTTAAAATACAATATTTTCAAATCCTTCAAATCACCTAAAGATAGGAATTGGACCGTCTAAACTGCTAATTGACAACACAAGCTCCTTAAGAAAACTCAACTCACCAATTTATGAAGGAATTGAACCATTTAACTGATTCTCAGAAAGCAATAAGACTTGAAGATCCGTTAGTAGACCAATTTATGTTGGGATTTTTCCAGAAAACTGATTGGTGGATAAATCAAGATATACGAGTTTCATGAGGCAATGGCTCTCAGATGGGATGGTACCAAAAAGTGAATTCATATAAAGGTCCATGTATGCAAGATCAGGAAAAGAAGAGAATGGAAATTCATAAAGGGTTCCTTTCAAACCGAAACCGGACAGGTTTAAATGAATGATTTTTCCAGCAAGGTCGCATGAAATTCCCGACCAAGAATATGGACTTGTGCTTGGCCCTAACTTGGTGGCATTCTGAGAAAAGAGAGTCCACGAAACTAGCTGAGACTGCGATTGATTTTCAAGACTGGCTTTCCATTTCAAGAGCGCTTTTGCCTCTTCATTAGAAGCAGAAGCAGAAATCAGAAAAGGAAGGGTGTAAGCAAATAGGGAAAGGAAAACAAGGGGGAAAACAATGTCTGATGTTACCCTTTTCATTGTTTCTTGATAATTTACAAACTCTAAACCGTTAACTATATAGAACCAAAATTTCAATGGTATTTTTAACTTCTTTGCAAGACTTAGCTGGAGTCTTTAAGTCTTCCTCTATCGCTTTCAACAAACCGGAAAACTAAGACTAAGACTAAGACATTGTTGCCGAAGGCTTACGCTCCCTGAAGACTTAGGGTCAAGGACTCTAGCTGGTTTGCTGTAAAAACATGTTTGAAATAGGATCATACTGCAATGCTGCCACTGTACTATAAACACCATCAAGTTGTCCATTACATTTACAAAAATTTTCTTTATACTTCTTTTTAATTCTTGTCTTACAATTTTCTTTTTTCGTCTTAGTTTTATAAATAACAAAAAAGTTGAGAATTATAATACAATAATTGAAAGTGTAACCGAATACCTAAAAGTATACACAAAATTTGGAATGTTGCCATGATACAATAGATACGCTCTAGACCAGCCCTTCAAATAAGGTAGTATAATCCATGAAATATTTGGGGTAGGAAAATTTCATTTTGGGGCCTACATGAGAGGCCCTTTTTTTTTTTTATTTTGGACTTCAATGCTCAATTTTTATTTTTTTTATTTTTATTTTTATTTTTTTCACCCAATGGACTAAATTATTCTAGATATTATCCTACCTTATTTTATTTGATTATATTTTCAAAAAATTTTATGCTTATATTCATAATTTTTTTTTTTTTAAATTTTAGTGAGAATAGAAATTGCTCTTAAATAGGTATAGAAATCTAGGGTGTGTTATAATAATATTATATACATTCCCAGACCACTAATGTAATACTAGTAAATTTGTAATGTAATTCATAATCATAATTCAAAAAATAAAAAGTAAAAATCATTTGGTCATTTCACAAAAAATAAGGGACTTATTTGATACAAAATAAACAAAATATACTCTCATTTCAAAGAACATAAAAACTCATAAATTGAAATATTATTTTTACCTTTTATAATTCTAATATTTTACCTTTTTATAATTTATTATTTAATTTGGAATTCCTACAAATGCCTCATTTCTATGGGATGTTCCATAATACTTTTAATTTCAAAAGCACCCTTATTAGTCCTCTGAACAGATTAAGTTTCTTCATTCTCCTGAGGATAATCTTGGGTTTGATTTGAACTGAAGAAATCTCTGTTGGTAGCTTCTTGCTTTAAAATCAGGTTTTCAGTATCTCCTCACGTCTCAGTTTCCTTTTGAAAATCTTCCAGAAAAGTTCACAAGCAGAGACTGAGAGCACGTTTACAGGTTTTTGAATCCACAACTACTAGATATAACTGGGATTAGCGTGGTAAACGTTTGCTTCCAAGTAAAAGTAAATGTTTTCCAAACACGTTAGTAACTGTCCCTTAGGGTATAAATCTTGTACAAGTTCTCATTTCGGTTAACGTGTGTTGTTAGAAATATTTTAAAATTTACAATAATCAAGTTGCTACTAACAATGAAAGCTTAAAGAAATTCAAATACTATTGATGAAGTAATGAAGAAAATGATTAACTAAATTGATCACTCTTGCATAAAAATTTAATTTGGAATCTAAAGCAGAGTAGTACCAAATTTTAATGGTTTCTTGCACATTAAGTTTCAGTGATTCAATAAAGCATTCACTAATAGAAAGGAAATTAATGCTCAAATTGAATTGTTAAAGTCTAAGAATTACCAAAGAAATCTCCTGCAAGTGAAATCATAAACAAGTCGTAGAAAGCCTTTAGGAGCTTCCTCTTCCGGTAACTTTAAAAGGCGAGCAACTTTGGAAAATACTGCCTGTTGTTCCAAGTATAAAGAATCTTGATCACTTGCCTCCTGTTTTCTCTCTTCTATGTGGAGCTCCGGCTTTGTTAAAGCCCACTGCATTGCCCATATGGCTAATGGCCGCATATAACAGAGAGATCTATACTCATCATTGATGTTCCAACTTTCCGGAGTCTGGAAAGAGTAACTGTAAAAAGAACAAGTTTGGATGAATGTTACAGGAAAATGCAATTGCTATTCTATTATACTACATATGCTGCTATTATGCTTGTAGGTACAACAGGACCAGGAAAATTCAGATCTACTTGCATTAACATTCATACCATTTTTGTCTGTATAGATAACAAAAACATAAAAAGAGAAGAAAATTGTATTCATTCGACTCCAAATGCATGAATATATCTGTCAAGCATCATTTGTAGAGAATTTTAGTGTGGATTTTGCAATAAGAGCAAATGAACCGCCACAATTTCTTCATTTCATAGGAACTAAATATTCAAATCTTGAACACACTAAATAGTACTTAATTGCTTACTGATATTTGCAGACAGTCGATGAAATCAAATTTACCAACTTGATCACAGTGAGTTGTTTTACAAAATTCATTAATGAAAGTTAACTGAAGGAAAGAAGTTGACTTACCCGAGCCCTTCTTGGGACCAGGCAGCTTCGTAGGTACCAGCTGCTGTCTGAAATGCTGTATCCACCATCTCCTCTTGAATCATAGAAGCTGCAAGGGCATATGTAACTCCAGCCCATATTTCCTTTGATTGCAAAGCAGACATGTCAACTCTTCCATCTGCTAGCATACCATTCACAGCCCCACGAGCTCCTCCTTTCACCTTCAAGACATTGAAGTTGTAAATTTTCTCAAGGGCCTTCCTCACTTTATCTTCATCTGCAATTGGCAAAAGGCCACTTGCTCTAGCATACCTATAATGCAACAAACCACTGGCTTGATGTCCAACTCTTGGAATAGGAAATAATACACGAAAGTTCAAGTCTAAAAGGATTATAATATTCACTTCTGAGTTACATGAAACTGCCTTGAGTAAATATAATTTTTTCTAGGAATTAGCAGGCAAAGCAAATAAAATGAATTTCATGTCTCCCTCATGCAGAATAGTTAAAAGAAAATGCAAGTATTTGCTCACCATTGTCCAGCCAATTGATCAGCCTGAATCGATGCACTGGAATTACCATTACTATTGTCATAATTGAAGTAGGAGCCATTCCACAGAGTGTCATATACAGCTTTTGCCTTCTGATATTTAACCCAGAAAAAGCTTGCAGATGCATCATCACCAACTACGTGTCCCAAGGCTGAGGCAGCTTGTAGTGCAGCCACCCAAAGCCCACCACTGTAAGCACTGACACCGTTAACAGACCATGCATCATAAGTCTGGTCTGGAAACCCCTCATTTTCAATCATTCCATCCCTATCCTTATCAAACTGATCCATATAAGCCATTGCAACATAAACCGATGGCCAAACAGCCCTTGCAAAATTTTTATCACCAGTAGTTACCGCGTCCCTGTAAACTTGAAGAACAAATTTAGAGTTCAAGTCTTTCCACCTAGCTGAATTGAACAAGTTATAAGCATTTACTTCAAACCACGGGTCATTGAGGCCAATATCATGGGGAACAGCACCTAGAAATTTTCGTGGAACCCACTTTCCGTCGCTCATAATTTTCATTCTACTAGGATCATGAATCATTACTGCTGATGCAAAGTCTCTTTGAATGCTGAGTTCAATTTTGGGGAAGAGCATGAGTAGCGTAAAGGATGAATAGAAATGAACATCATATGTATTGTACATGATGTATTCTGCCCCTTCAAGGTAGAGGAACTGACCGATGTTTTCTTCTCCGTCCTGAAGTAAACGGGTTCCCAGAGCAGCATTTGACATTTCTTGAGTTTGTATTTGCTCAAATTTGGATGTCATTGTTTCAAGGATTCCAATAGCCATGTCATTTTCACCAACAGCACCACCAATATCCTGAAAATCTGACCTCAGTGTATCAAGAGAAAATTTCCTTCCCCTAATGGTTGGAAAACTTTGCATTGGAGGGGATCCATCTATGGAGATTAAAAAGTTAATTTCAACTATTACAATGGAAAATTTTTCAAGGAAATAAAATTTAAGGTTGACAAATACCGGTCCAAATTGTCCCTCCAGCATTGAGATAATAAAGCTCATTGAAAAGAGTGACTGGATACCTGCAAAAAAGCTAATCACATTCACATTTTCTTTTAAGTCAGAATATTTGTATACTACAATATTACATTGATCTCACCATTCAGGGAGCCTTTTGTCTTCAAGGATTGGTCTCTGCCATTCTTCTATCTTGGATTCCCACTGAGCGTGCTCTGGTTTAAAAAAATTAGAAACACATGTTCAATTAAATGCATATCATGATTTCTTTTATCTATTTTAACTGTCATCATATACGGTAATTTTCAGAATCAATGTATATGCAACATGCTTTTATTAGATGGTCATACAATGACGTGGTATGACTACTCCAACCTAAGACATTCTCATAATTGATAAGCAACGAAAATAGTTGTATTTACATGACTGTGATGATTGACATTAATACTCTGTTGCTTATTTTCAACCAGCCTTCTCCACTTTTGTTATCATAACTGAAACTAGATACTTCATACAAACAGCTAATTTATGTTAAAATCTTATGTAATTTAAAGGATTATAAAATAGTCATCTACACATTACCAAGGATGGCATCATGGGAAATTCTAGCTGCTGAATCTCCTAGAGTACCGTAAAATTTTGTATAACGCCTGTTATGAAGAAATATGATTAGTATGAAATCAAAAACTTTTAGAGAGATGTTAAGCTTACAAAAGGGTATTCAAACACCGGAGAAACTCACCTGTGGTACATCTTTTCACAAAATATGACTTCTGGACAGTCCCATGCCAAAGAAAATGTGACAGTACGGGTAGAGCTGGATGGAATAGTTACAGAGGCCGCGATGGCAGCTCCAATCAATGATCCCGGTTCTGAAGGCAAAGTTTTATTGTGTTCAAGGTGGTCAAATGATCTATTCTGTGAGAATAAAAGCAAAGGTATCAACATCTTCTTACACATTGCCATGTCATATAGGCAACTATAGATATTAGTTCTTATAATCTGCTCACAAGTTTCTCTCTTCAATTTCATGCAATCTTCTATGATGCACAGTGTTACAAAATCATCATATATCATCAATGTCAACTAAAAATTAGGCTTAGGAACCCAGGAGAAGCCTTCAGAGCTGAGAAGCTACATCTAATTTACCCCTAAATCTAAATATTTTAATTTATTTGGATAGAGATAATTTATTGAAAATCAATTAGCACCTTTTCATATATCATATATGCCTTCAAACTATAAGTTTCTAATAGGTTTTGTTCTGATATTTCTTTCCGCTTCATGGTCATGCATAAATGTAAGAAGATTGACTACCTTTTTGATCTCATTCCACATGTCTTTAGCTGTGATTCCTTTGGAATTACCAGATACCAAGAACCAAGGACACTCAGACACTTGAACATCAGCTGTTTCCTTTGCTGCAATGGCAAAAGTTATAGGAGGGTGTCCATTTGCTGTCCTGAAATGTTTGTACTTGACATTAGAGATCTTGGTGCATCCCATAATTTGAAAGTATATAAAGGAAATCATGATTGAAAAAAGTGTGAAGCTAATTCAAATCATACCTGTGGTGTAAATTTACTCCATGCACTCCGTCCCTTGCCCTGGAAGGAATTAAATTTTGTTTAATGGTTAAACTATCAAGCCAAATTGCAGCATGGGTAAAATAGATAAATTAGAAAGGAAGAATTCATATGGAAATTTTCTAACATCATTTTTGCGTTGAAGTGTTGACCAGATAATCCAGAGACTCCCCCAACAGAATTCTGCCCACAGAAACATAAAAATTTAAGTGAATAAACATTGATATAAACTTATGCCAATGTATTATTGAATTTTTCCTTTGTTTATTTCCTTTTATAAATATTAGTTGGAATCATAAGCACTCAAATGGATTTAAGAAAACCAGCATTTCAAAGACTGTAGAACTTTGCCTCCTCCCTTTTTCTAGACTTGCTAAAGTCACTTGAAAGACATTGATATACCATTTGCTGTATGAAATTTTTCAACTTACAGCCCAAGTAAAAAGCAAGGTGACATCTGCAAAGGTCTGCCCAGAATTAGATAGCTGAAAGAGGCATAGGGAAACATTTAAGATAACCTAATATGGAGTTAATAAAGATATAATGCAAATGAAACTGCTCGATACCATTTCCTACCGTGAAAGTAAATACTGAAACAGGAAAACTACTCTCTCTGTAGTTATGGGGAATAAACGGTGAAATTTGACGACAAACAATTTTAAGTTCCGGATCAGGTTCACCTGTTTGCAATTGTAGGTCCCAAATGTAAGAAACCATCAATAACAGTTTTTTTTTTTTTCTTTTTCATTAATCAGTGTCAATAAATCTAATACCATCATAGACTGTCCAAGCTCTTGGAAACAAAGCATGATATGTACAATTTTCCCCCTTCAGATTCCAATCCCAAGATTCAATGCCTGAAGGTGTGCCTTCTCTGCAAAACAATCCAGAAGTGCAAAAATAATGGGATTATTAAGGATAGATTGGTGACATTTCAATAAAGCAAAGAAATTTAGTCTGCAATGAGCTGGTTGCTTACTTAGAAACTTCTGGACTCCTTGGGCATAATACAGTGGAAAAATTGTCTCCATTTGGCCGTGAAATGAAAACCTATATAAGGAAACGGCATCGGGCAATTGAAACATATCTTAGAAAATAAGAATACTTTCATGCTTTCCGGAGATAAGACATTCCCCGGTACAATTATCATATCAATCACTTTTGCATTCAACAGTGTATAATTAGTTTAGATATGTTTAGTTCATTTAAGCTTCGAAATACATGAATAAACCGCATAAGACATGCATATATACTTGTTTACAGAGGCTTTTAGTTTTTTATGACTTTTGGGTCTGATTCATAGAATTCTTATTTGGTATTTAATTTCCTTTTTTGTTAAATTTCTACTATTTTTGTTTGATTGACACCATATATGAAAACTTGTGACTTAATTGCTATAATCAAATAAAATTGACCTTCATAGGTATAGAGTGTTTCATGATATAGACAAAAGGGCTGACTAAAAGATCAAACCAATAGATGAAAATCATGGTACAAGACTAACTTAAAACGTCTTCATGCAGTATGAAATTTTGCATGCTTTCAAGTCAGAAACAATGATTAATTTTTTGCATTGAAATGAAAATATCTACGTAACTTTTAGTTCTTATTGCTTTTTAGCTTAATAAGTCATCTCTTTTACCAGATAAAAGTAACTTATTCTAGAATCCACACTTCACTATTTGGAACATGACTTTGAAATAAAGAAGCACTTACAGAAAATTGATTTGCCAGAACCGGTCCCTCTTCACATAGACTAGGGAACAGTTTGAACCGTTGAAACTCACCTCGGTAACTTCTTCCAATGCTTCCTGCACTAAACTCATGCTTTCATTGATCAAAAAAAAAAAATTTTAATCTCCAGAAAACCAGAGAAAGACCAAAATGAAATGAGCTTCATGAAACTTTAAAATGTTTTTTCCTTATCAGAAATATTAACTATTTTTATACAATAAATTTGTTCAAACTAAATTTCCTGGTTCTTGCAAGAACATGTAAGATATAGTCATGCAAGTTCCTAACTAGTTTTGCAACATCAAAAACAGTTTACCACAGAATTCTAAGTTTCATTTCCATTACAAGCAAACGTTGAAAGTTATTTTCTTTTTCATTCTTTTTAATTTGTAATCAGTGTGTCAAAACAATGGTAAAAATAAATTGTAAACCAATTATTTAACATTTTGTTCTAGAAAAAGAGAATGAGTATAAGTTCATAAGTAAATACTTAACACCTACCCAATGCCACCTAGAGGAACGCCATGATCACTTGAAATAATATGCTTTCTGAAAACATCGAATATTGATGCCTGAACAGATGGAGAGTAGTTGGTAGATATTGAAACCCCAAAAATACAAAAAAGAAAAAGATATTAGATTTAATCATTACCCTTCCTTTTGCTGCTTCTTTTTTGGCATGACAATACAGTCTCAAACCCGTTGGAGCCTTGAAAAATAAAATAATTTTTTTTATTATTATGCTGTTTAAGTCTCAAAGCTACTCCATTCTACATTTTCCCATTGAAACAAATACTTGGCTGGTTAATTAGCGGCCAAAAACAATTTGATTTGTTAAACAAAAAGATGATTTCCGAGCAAAGGTATAGTCATTTCTGAAGTTTCCATCCAACTAAATGTTAATTAATCTTGATCAATCATGAAGCCTGAACAGCTTCAAGAGCATGATATCTCACCTAACATGATCAACGGCATTTTGGTTTACAATTTGTTGACTCAAAAGGCTGAGGAATATAATGGAAAAATAAGTTTCAGATCATCAAAAAAAAAAAAAAATTAAATTAAACATACCATGTGCCTTATTTCTTGAAACTTCATAGTGAACTCAGTTGGGATATTTACATTGCAATTCAGTTGTCGTTTCCATGTCAGTTGGGGAGTTTGCTCTGGATCAATCTAATTAAAGAATAAAGAATAAAAAGAATTTATAATCACACAAGAATCTTTTGGAGCAATCCAATGTTTTTAATTATTGATTAACACCACAATTTAGTCCTTAAAAAATTTTTGTTTTACATAAATGAAGTGAATTTAAAATCCTATATCTGGTCAATATTCATAATTAAATGAACAGCTTACCTTGTGCATTGAAGATGTACAAGATGGTACATTCTCACCTTCTTTTATACCATTCTCCATCTTCTCTGAAAAAAAAAAATGAATCACAAATCATACCAGATAAGGGATTCGAAACTCGCAGTTACTTTGACGGCTAATAAAGTGACAAATTTTTACACGCTTATAATCTTGAAACCAATAGGACAATAAAAAACTTTATGTTCATGATTTAAGGAGTCAACTAAGAGTATAGATTCATTTCTAACCCCTACTTTAATATCATCTTGAGTAACCTTTGATCCGATCGAACAATATTCTCTAAATTTCAATAGTATTAATTACCGAATAAATTGCATGTCACATTGAAGTTATTAAAATTCTGTCTACATAAAAATTTAGATGGCCCACAGCAACATAATGAGAATAAAGATATAAGTACATACTCAAGGTTTTTCATTAATGAAACACGGTAGTCTGTGGAGCCCTCGAAAGCTCAAAAATGCTTTCTGCAAATGTTTCCAAATCAAACTTTTCCTAAAAGACAACGTGAATGATTTTTATTTTGTTGCCTAAATAAGCACTTGCCCATAATAGGAAAACATTCAAGTATAATTATGATTATTTATTTTTTTATAGTGACACATATCCTAGATTTATCAAGATCCTACTGCTAAGACCGAGATCAAAAATTTCTCTTTAATGGGAAAAAATGAACTGGATGTCCAAGAAAATCTCTAATATCAGTATTATAGAGCCTCCCAGAAAATCCTTCTAGGAATTGATTTCACGTCAAAAAAGTAATTGTAGATTGAAAATAACAAACCTCAAAATCATGAATACAACCTGTTTGAGAAAAGAAAATGAGCACAAATCAATGCAAACTCAGTATCTCAACTTTCTTTTTATTTCCTCTATCATAAATGAAGATCAATAAAGAAGACAGCAGCACGTCAGCAAAATCTAGAATATAAAAATATGACATGCAAGAACATATATAAAACAAATTTCATTTATGGAAATTGTGAACCAACCGATGCAGTACTCCTGGTCATGCATGTAATGAACATATATAAACCAAAATGAAATAAACCCAGAACAGTTTATCAAAATCAACCATGAGTTTGCAGAGGGCAATGGCACAAAATCTAACCCGAAAACCGAGAAGCTTTGTTGTAGTTGAGATGAAGAGCAAGTATCTTATTTATTGAGTGGAAGTAGCTGAGAAAATTCTGTTGTTTTCTCTGTAATAGTGTGATTGGAGAACTCAAATAATTTGTAACTTCTAGTTATTTTATTTGTTAGGTGGCTGACTAGGGACATCTTTTTCTAAGGAATATTTTATAAAACTTTATATATTTATATTAAAAAAATTAATCATTGACGCAAAACATAGATATAAATATTTTAATTTTTTAAAAAATATCTTAAAAAAATTAATCATCCTCCAAATTTAGATTTCTTTTCCACAAAAATCTATAATGCATTGTTGTTTTTTTTCAGATAAGGTTAGGTGAGATATCAATCAACAAAATTTCATTTTGGAAAATGATGGACATAAAGAGAATTTGAATGCACCAGCTGATAATATGTTGATTTCAATGGTGGAGATATCAAGCATCAAGATTACATTTTGGAAAATGACAATTTTCCAATCGACATTTAAATGTACCAATTGACAATATGTTGTTTTCAATAGTGGCATGCACATGTTCAATTTATTTATTTATTTATTTTTCTAAAAGTTTATAACATAGTAATAATGAGTTATTATTAAGCAGATTTGAGATTGCTCAACTCATTTGTGAGAGAAATAATATTAAATAATTAAATTTGAGTATTTAAAATAACTCAATATGAATTAAGTAAAAAAAATAAATCATATAAATTTAAGATTGAATAAATTTATAGTCAAATCTAAATAATTAATATTCAATAAATTAATAATTTTACTTAAATTAAGAACCACAATAATAGTTTAGTAATAAGTAATTTTACCCAGTTCTACTTGAGAATGGTTTTGAATTTTCATTATAATATTAATAAATTATGGTGTTATATTATTTTAAAATGAAAGGCATATGAATTTCAAAATTGTAGATCAAACTAAAAATAAATATTGTCTGTAAAAGATTAAACAAATAAGATTTATGATTAAAAAAAAACAAAGACAAAATAATGTCACTTTACTTCCCATGTGAGGAAATTTATATAAAGTATAGAATTTGTTTCCTATAATGGCAAACACATATACTTAAGACATACATATTTAAACTTTGAGTAAAGAAGATGAAAGGGAATTTCTTTTTAAGGATAGTATTATTGGTAATAATTAATATATGGGTCTTTAAATTTTGTATTTTTATAAATAAAAATATAATTTATCTATTAATTGAGCCTATAATATTATCGGGGACTAAAATATTATTAATCCATAATATTATTACTTGATTTTAAAGATTAAGTTATTAAATGATCCTATAATATTATTAATATTTAAGAGTATAATATTAATATTGTATTTAAAATTTTAAAAATATATTTGATATCAAGTTATTTTGATTTTTAATTTATAATTAGGAGTGAAATAAAATTATCAATTAGTAAGTTAGTAAGTCATATTTATATTTGGCGCAGTTATTTTTGTAGACTTAACCCATGATTTATGTGTGTATATAAATATATATCTTAAGGCACAAACACGTGTATTTTTTAAAATTATTTTTATAGTAAAATTTTTCTTATCTCTTGTAGTTTTTTCTTTTACAATATTTTTAGCATTAATTTTCAATTTATGGCTTTCTTAGTCTTTCATCATGATTTATTTTTATTTAATCTCTAGTTTTTATACAACAATAAGTGATTAACAAATATTAACTGCTAAAAAATAAGTATTTATCAAACAATTTTATGTAAAACTTTTCAAATTAATTCAAAGTACTTTATTTTATAATATACATTAATAATATTTTTAATTATTTAAAAAAGGAGTCCATGCATGTAAAAAAAATGTCAATATATACACTCAAATATAAAATAAATAAAGTGAAAGATTTTAGAAAAAAAAATTATTTTTCTTCTAAAAGAGAATCAACGGTTGAGAGAAAGAGCAAGAAACTATTGAAATCTCTTTACTATAAACAAAGTGAATTGATTGCAAATGGGAAAATGTGTTGGTGAGAATATATAAAAGTTTTGTTGTTTCTTAATATATAATGCAAAGTATGTTATAATTTAAATTAAAATGTAAATTATAAAATATAAAAATATTATATAAAAGAATATAAATATGATATTTAAGATTGTAAATTTTTGAAATGAAGCTAAAAGTACAAGGTTCAAACCTCTTTTAATTGATGAGAATTTTAAGTTTTTTTTTTTTCTTGTAATATTTATAAAATAATTAAAAATTTTAACTTTTTTGCATTAAAAAAAAGGATTTCTTTATTTCTATTTCTTTCTAAAACCTACCATTTCTTTTAACTTTTGTATATTATTTTTTATTTTTTATTTTAAAAAACTCACTGTCCACTCCACTCTAGGAATATAAATAAATTATTAGTCAAATACCAAAAAATTTAAATTTTAAAAGGTTTTAAACTTTTTAAATTTTATAAATTTAGAATAAACACATATATTAATCTCCAAAATTTAAATTTGAGTTTATTTATTATATAAAATTGACTGACAGTCAAATTGATATGAAGTCCTGAAAGCAACCTTTTGTATATTATTATATATAAATTCATATTTCTTTTTCTTTCTTTTTTTTTTATTATTAAAACCTTCAATTATTCAACAAATCTTCTCCTCAAATCAAACATTGATTGCGTGTTGGGTAATAATTAACTTGAATGTGATGCGTTTCACCAAGAGAGAAAGATTTGAAAAAATAAAATATATATGAAGAAAATACTAAAATATTGTGAGTAGTTGTTCTGTACAATCAACCGTTTTTTGGAAACAAGGATTTGAAAATGCAATCGCATCTGAACGTAGAAACGACTGAACGTAGTAAAAGATTTGTGATAACCATTTATTTTATGTCTAATAAACACATTTATTTATTAAAAAAATTTAAAAGATTTTATTAATTTAAAATTATAATTATTGTTGCCTGAAATTTTTTGAGAAAAAAAATTTAAATACTACCCTAATTTTTGTTTTTCTTAATTATTGATAGGTCCAACAAATTTCATTTCGAAGTGGTTAAATCACCGGAATAATTACTTTTTAGTTACTTAAAAACATAGAAAGAAAATTAAGAATAATATTAGCTTTTCAGAATAAAAATTTTGATATTAAGTTAAATTTAAAATTATAAAAAAGGGTAAAGTTGAATAAAAAAATAAAATTTTAAAAAATATTGACAAAATATCAATACATTCTACTTCTTTCTTCTTCTTTTTTTTTTATGATGTTGAAAAAAATTTGATATTTATAATAGTGGTGTGTCTTTTGAGTTCTTTTTTTCTTTTAATGACGAAAAAATTCTTATACTTAGTTATCACTGAGGGGGCTAGTCATACACGAGTCAGACACTCATTCCTTTAGGGTACGTATTCGCAGATCACACAGTACCTGTCCTGAATCAATTAAAATCATATATAGGGATCACACATTACAGTGATACTAAGTACAGGATAAAATTCCGACTGCATCAGATTCTTTTAAGGTCTTTGCACACGCATTTATCACAAAATGGAGGATCAACATTTGTCAAAAGTGTTGTATGCTGACGTTGCATTATAAGAAACTATATAATAATTGTTTATTAGTATGAATTGATGTAATGATTATATAAATTATAATTTATAGAATACAAAATTTTAAATATAAATTAATATTAATTTAAAAATTCATACGTACTCTTTTTTTATTATACTTATTTTCAAGCTGTATAAAATCAAGACCACTTTTATCCACTCAAAATTTAATTACGATGAAAATAGAGAATAACCTCTTGTGACATCGCCAACTCTTAACCCTCCATATAATTTATTTTTTATGCAAAAATTGACCTTTTAGCCTTGACCACTTTTATTAGCTCAAAATTTAATTACGATGAAAATAAAGAATAACCTCTTGTGACATCGCAAATTCTTAAACCTCCGCACAATTTAGTTTTTATACAATAATTAACTTTTTAGCCTTGATGTTGGGGTTTCGCGTGGGAGTCAACGGAGAGCGACTAAAACAATAGTCTCGATATTCAACCCTAACAATTGTGAAACAAAAACACTAAATATCAAAAATTAATAAAAAAATTAGACAAATCTCACCCATAGTTACGAGCACTAAAATTAGCATTATGAACCTAAACAGCCTCTTCGTCGGCCCATATCCTGGAGGCATTACGTTCTCTTCCGTATCAAACTTGGGCCTAGTCGACCTCTTCGTGGGACCAATCCTGGCCCGTAATATGAACTAAAACTTCTTATACGATCGTCTACAGCCTGTTTCATTATAACCGAAATTTGTATTTCCAGAGCGAGGGCGAGAATTGAACCGATCAGATTCGAAGTTATGGATTCGACAAACATCAGTGCGCTTCCAGAGGAAACCTTAGAAGAAGAACAATCACGACCACGAGACGGACAACACATCCAGCAGCCATTGTCATCCGCTTTTGCTTCTGTTCCTGTTCGACCTCCGACTCAGTGAGTTCTCAACGCGATCACTTCGTTTATTTTATTAGATTTTAAGGATTGGTTGTGAAGAAGATGAAAACTAACTAAATTTATGAGCATATCACGCCACGCCAAATTGTTTCGCATTCTGTTCATTTTAATGATCGCTTGAAGTTTGGAGCTTGTAGCTATGGAAAATTTTTGTAACTGCATGGTATTGTGAAAAGTTGGTAATTTGTTATTAACCAAGTGAGAAAGTTACATATTTTCTAATTTTTTGTAATTTTCATTCATGAAAGTATGATACCTTGAAATTTGGAGTTCAATTTTTTAGGTGCATTCTTAGAACTGTATTATTATACCCTAATTTGTGAAATTCTAGTTATCAGAGGATTACTTATCTTCCTTGTTCTTTCATTTGCTAGTTAACTAGTTAGATCTAAGCTATGTTAATGCTTATTGTATGGATTTGTCTGCATAATGATTTGGGAAAATGGACACTTACGCAATAAACATGTCACATTTTGTTTGATCGCATCGGGCCACACGATGACATGGAAAGTTCTTCAAGATGGTATGAAATATACAATTATGTGATACCTTAATGTTTGTTTATTTTCATTAAAAGACAAAAAATTGTTGGGGATCACTTTTTCTGTATACAATAGGAAGATAAAAGGATAGCTGTGGCAACGTATTTGAATTTACGGCCTTGGCAAAGTATAATAGTTATTTGTTAACTGATTTTCCAATATCTTTTTTTTTCTTCTTGTTGTTGTAATAAAGTTCTGTCTTATGTTACCTCATTTTCCTTGCAGGAGTTCTTTGCAAAAATACGCACCTCTAGATTGGTTGGGCTACTTTGATGAAGAGAAGGATGTATCCATCCCAGACTCAAGTGATGTTAGTGTTGACAGCTTTGAAAATTTTCCAATCTGAATATTGACTATGGTCATAGTTCTTCTCTTCTAATATGCTTTATCATATTAGGTCTTTCATGTATATATTGCAGGAACTGAAGGACCAGTGGTTTTTTGTCTTCATGGTGGTGGTTATTCTGGGTATGTTTGATTATTCTGAAGCTGAAATATTAAATATACATTTCTAGTGCTGTAAATTTTTAATACATATGGCAATATGATAGATGAGCGTGTCTGCTCTCTCTTGCCTTCACCAAGGAGAATACTGTTTCAACAAAATACTGATTAAAAACTACAACACTCAACTTAGTGTAATCAGCTCAATTTTGTTTTAGTAATTCAAAGTTCCGTGTTGATACATGATTAAAACCTTTATAATCACATGATGTATTTTGATAATGAACCTTTTTGCTTGAGTAGTTCAATAAGCCCAATCCATTAATAAAGCACAAATTATGATGGTTATTTTAGTATTGTATCCCCAAAAGATAGCCATCTCTGATGTTTAGATGATCTCTTTCGATACATTCTGCCTCCTTTGTGAACTGTTAACTAAATATTTCTCAAAACTTTCATATGCAATTTTTTTCTTTTTGATTTTCTCTCTTTTTATATGGTCGGAAACAGAATAAATTTTGCTCATTCTATTGTTTTGAACTTTAACTTTCTGACCTTAACTCATTTGGCAGGCTTTCATTTGCATTGTCAGCTAGTAAAATTAAGGAGAAAGCTAGGGTAATTGCAATGGATTTGAGAGGACATGGAAAATCATCCTCCGAAAATGATCTGGATCTCTCTATTGAGGTATAGACAATGAGTATGAGCAGAAATTGGTAATTGAGGATGTCTCCTGCAAAATTTATATTTCAGTTGTCATGGTATGATAGTTTGCTTATGTACCTAAAACTAGAACTAAAAGAAAATTGTATATATGCAGACTATGTGCAATGATGTTTTTGCTGTGTTGAACGAAATGTATGGGGAAAACCCTCCTGCAATTGTGCTTGTTGGCCACAGGTTGTTCTCCTTTGACAAGTCATTTCCTTTTAGGTTCTCCTGCTTATAATTATCATGTATGCCTTTATAAGAGTTCAAAACAAAGCTCTAAAACTTTTATGGTCTTTATATTTATTTATTTGTTTCTTAATCTAAGACTCAAGTTCTTTTTATTTGTTGAATGCCGTTAGTTTCCACCTGCCATTTGAATGATATTGTTAGTAATGTAAATAACTAAATGCCATAACACAACGCAATCTGGATTTTAGGCTAAACTTTGCTCTTTGGAGAAACTGGTGACACAGAAATTGAATCCTTGCTAATACTGAAAATATAGTGAAAGATAACTTCTGCCCTTTCATAAATCAAAAGAGAACAATTTCAATGTCTTCATCTCCCTCACTCTCCCCATGAACTACTTTTTATTTGACTTACTTTGTTATTATACAGCGTCGGTGGTTCGGTCGCTGTGCATGTTGCTGCTAAGAAAGCATTACGTACCTTGGCAGGGCTGGTGGTTGTGGATGTTGTAGAGGTTTGGTTTCTAAAGATCAGCCTTCTTGTCATTTTCTGTGACGATTTGCTAACAAATGGTATTTTGAAGCCATGTTGACAATTGTTTCAGGGAACAGCTATGGCTTCATTGATTCATATGCAGAAAGTTCTATCAAGCAGAATGCAACATTTTTCAAGCATTGAAAAAGCGGTAACTATATTTCCTTAAAACCTCAGTTGTTTCTAGTGTTTTTAATATTTTTTGTGTTGAAGAAATGTTTGATAACTCAAAGAGTTATGACATGAGGTCAGTACCTCAGTGTCTCATGTTGATGAAATATTAAATGTCGATAGTCAATCACAGTGCAATTATGGATCCCCTATTTTTCCAGACACTGTCAAAACTTCAGAACTTGGAGATACATACTGGACTAGTACATGATAATAGGACTTTAGGGGCTGACTTGCTGAGTTTATGTTTAGTTTTCTTTCGAGCAACAGAATGATTGGATTGTACTGAAGAATTTAGCAAAAGATAACATGGTTATTCATAGAAAATCTTGTTAGTCGCTTTTTTTAATAGGAAACTGAAGTACATCAATAATTAAAAGCAAAAACTACAGAATGGACAATGAACTATCTTGAAAATGCTTTGAATCACAGACTGAAACGGATGCTACAAAGTGAATTCTGTCCAGCAATCACCTGGCTTCTTGTTTTCTTTTCCCTCCAAAAATGTTATTATTCTTTCCTGCCAAATCACCCTAATAATGATTAGTTCCGGTCACTACATCAAATACATACCATGAAACTAAACTCTAGATAATTGGATCTGAAAGATTACTAATACCTATTCCCTTGAAATGCTATAATGATGTAGTAAGAGGATATCATGACATACCATCGAAGTAAGTCAAACTCTTTTATTTTTTTTTTGTAATAAAACCTGATGGTAGTGCTATCCTGAAAAATATTTCTCAATGTAAGGTTCTGTTTACAATTGAAGTTTGACTATCTTGGTGAATCTGGAACTGGACAGATTGAATGGAGCGTCAAGGGAGGTTCTTTGAGAAATGTTGGCTCTGCTCGTGTGTCTATCCCTTCCACATTAAAGTATGATGATTTAAAGAAGTGGTAAGTGGTTCTAAGATTGGTGTTTGTCAATATTTAATTTCCAAGTCTTTCTCTTGACAGGTGTGGTAATGTATATTTGTTGTAGTTATGTCTACCGAGCAGGATTGGAAGAAACTGAACAATATTGGAGAGGCTGGTATGTTTGTTATAAGCATTCACATTTATGAGTTAAAATTGATATAAAATAGAAGTATTCCGACTTTAGTCTCTGAACAAATGTTTATAGTTTCTTCGAAGTATCTTTGGTTGATAGCTCATTTATTTAATTGTCTTGCAGGTACGAAGGTCTGTCAGAGAAATTTCTGTCCTGTCCTGTACCAAAGCTATTGCTTTTAGCAGGAACGGACAGATTGGACAGGTAGTCATCATTAAGCCATTATATATATATAAATTTTATGAAGTTACTGAAGCGTTGTTCATCAACATATGTACGTGTTATTGTTATACCGTTTGAACCATCTGGCCTTCAGATGCGCCAGTCAAATAAACACCGTCACATAGGCGATGCATGTAATCCAATTATTTTGTAATTTGCATGAAACCTGAGGGAAAGGATGTTTGTCAGATCTTACTTTCGCTTGTAATTTGCATGAACCTTGAGGGAAAGGATGTTTGTCAGATCTTACTTTCGCTGGAATTAATCTCTGGCGGTTCATGCTACTGCCCAAATATGAAAACTCATTAGCTTGGTGTTGCGATAATTTCTTTGCACTGTATTGTAACAGGCCTCTCACAATTGGGCATATGCAAGGGAAGTTTCAAATGGTGGTTGTCAGGCATACGGGGCATGCTATACAGGTCCACTAGTTAATACTTCTTGACAAGTTCTTTATATTTTCTAACTTATTTTTGAATGAATACAAATTTTTATTTGCCAAATTATTGCAGGAAGATTCACCTGAGGAATTTGCATCTCTGATACTCAATTTTATATCTCGTAATCGAATTGGCCCTCATGAAGTTGAGGTTGGTATTAACAATCTGTCGGAAATTATGTTAAAAATTCTTCTGTCGTTTCTTTGAGTACTCACAATATAAAATATTTGAAGGATAGAATCGTTGATTTAGGTACATTTAATAATTTATTGTTGCAATCTTTTAAATGCTTGCCCAGACACACAAGTAATTGATGCGTATGGGGGTATAGCCACTCATCTAAAGAATAACAGCTAGTCTTCTCTGAAATCTTGGGTGGGATAACGATATGACCATTAAATTATCTGTTCTATATCTGAAGAATGCACGATATTCTGACCAACTCTGATTCAGAGGCGTGGGCTATATCCAGAGAACAAGTGGTTTTAGTGGCTTGCCTCGACTATTGTCGTCAATCGAGTGCCACCAATTAGAAACCAGCTGTATGTGAAAACCAGCAAGAAGTAAAAGTCTCAGCCCAATAGATTCATCCTACTACACATAATAATAGCTGAGAATATTAAATTCCTTTACCATTATTAACTATTTTCCGGGCAAAGACCTCCATATTTTCATATAGTGGTCGGGAAACAGGGTCCAAATCTGATTCTCTTTCATTTTGTTTTAAGGAGAATACTCAAGTTTATTTTAAATCAACTGCGTATTCATGTTAACCATAGCATAGGTATGATTATTTTGTGTTTAAACTTAAGAGTTTCTGCCTTGGTTGTAGACCACTATTGTTTAATGATATTTATTTAAACACCTGCAGATAAGCCTTACTGAAAGCGTCTGATTGAACCCTAAAAGTATCTAATTAATAACATGCAGTTAATTAAGGCCCTGTGATTCTTATTTAGTGCACTTAGGCATATGAAGGTAGATAGATGCCTTTTTCTTCTCTAAGTATGAAGAACAATGAAATACCTTCCTTCACCTTGTTAATATTTGTTACTTAGAAGCTTCTGTGTTGCAGATACCAGGACTCCTTCGGCTGCAGCCACAGACTTAATATTTGACAAGCCGGTGATCATCCCTTCCAAACCTGACTAAGAAATGAAATGTTCTGGGCACTTTTTATTTGTTCCTATAAGAATGCGTGGCCCATTTCTATGTATGCTCTCTCTCTCTCTCTCTCCTTCTTCTTCTCCTTTTTTCCAAATGTGTTGTGTGGCTAAAGACATCCAGAGATGGGGTGTGTGTTGTTACTTTGGTTAACTTCAAGTTGTTTTATTGACTTGCAGCCGATTACTAGCCTACTTTGGTTAACTTCAAGTTGTTTTATTAACTTGCAGCCAACTACTAGCCTTGGTGGAATGAAATATAGATAGAGATTCTAATCCTTCTCAGTTGTATGTACATTCTGCTTTTTGGGTTTCGTAGACTACTTAATGCAGAGCCTAAAATTCTTTCAAATTCACTAGAAATTTATGAATAGCAGAGCCTAAAATTCTTTCACACAACAGAAGTTATCCTTTCACTTATAGCAAATATAAAAGCAACGTTTCACCCATCAAAGCTGAACTCACGAACATTGTACATATAAAATATCTCAAAATAAAAAAAATCACGGTAGAAAGCAAACATTGATCCCAATAAGCAAAATACTAACAAATGAAAGATAATATAAACCAATTTCATTGATGATGTAAACTGGCAGGGAAAATCATTAGCCAACTGAAGATTAACCTAAAAATTCATGAACTATGATTTGAACCAGGACACTTGAATTGAATATTTAGTTTGCTAATTCACAGCAACCTTTTGTGAAATAAGCAAAGCAATGCTCAAATTACAAAGAGCATGCTGGACCTTTTATTGGTAAAAAAATAGTAATATATCCACTGGACAAAACAATCTCCAACACTGCAAAATGGAATATGGAAACAGTGTGTGTGGACAAGCATTTATGATGCAGTAGATTCCTTCAAATATGCAATTAGGTCAGCACGATCCTGAGGCTTCTTCAGTCCAGGGAAAACCATCTTGGTTCCTGGGATGTACTGATCAAAATATTCAAGGTGTCAAGAAGCCAGAATTGCAAACTTGAAAAGGGGCATCATAAGCAGAAAAGAAGAAACGCAAATGTTTCCATAATTCATAACAGATTAAATTTTTAAGCAAACATTGAAACTTCTATCACAACTTCTCAGGATAAGAAAAGTTAACATCCTAACAAAACTTGCTTAAAACTCCCACATAGCATCACATATAAATACAGGGTTCGAACAGAAAAATTAAGAGGCAGAAACACAGTTATTTCCTCGAATCATTTCGTATAAAGTCCTATCATAAAGTTATTTGGCAAAATGTTCTCATAAGAAAATTCATCATCTTTTGGACCTCAAAAGCTCCACGTACTTGTACAAAAGGGTTCTACGCAATTCCATATTCCAAACAAAATCATTACGAACCCACAAACACATTTGAGTTCTGCGAAACGTATGGCACACAATAAATCTTGTGGACCTACTCTAAGTATCTATACAAAAATCTTCTATGAGATTCCATATTTTCAGACAATATCATTACAACCCCACAAATTCAAGAGTTTTGCTAATTCTACGGCATAGGGTATTCGACAAGAATTAGATTGAACTAATTCAGATCATACCTTCTTAGGGTTGAGCAAGTAATCGTACAAAGTTTTTTCCTCCCAAATTACAGCCATATTCTTGTTTGCAGCAGAGTAGGAGTACCCAGCTGTTGTCCCAGATTGCCTTCCAAACAATCCATTCAAATTTGGCCCTGCAAAATTAGAAATCCATTAACACAAACAGCACTACCAAAAAAAAAATTTCACACATAATAAAGCCGGATTCCACTGTTGCAATTTTCAATATATCAAGCTTCCAAATATCAACAGCAAACCACGTAAATATCCAAAATTTACAATTCTTATTTCTAAATAACCCTAATACTCGAATAAAAACACAAGCTTTAAGCCTACAATTTATTCAGATCTAGTAATTATCAGATCCAAACAAGGGAGAATCAAATCAGATCACGAAATTTCCACTTACCTTGTTTGTGACCAGCGCCTTTCTCGACAGTGTGGCACTGAGCGCACTTAGTCTTGAAGATCTTCTCTCCAGACTTGGCATTGCCGGGAGGTGCCTCACTAAACGACGCCATTTTAGAATTTCTTCAGGAAATAAGAGCAGGTAAAATAAAAAGATGAAAACTTTAGGGTTTTCCTTGGTTTTGTTAGAGCGTTTGCGCGGTTTTGAGAGAGTTTCTTAGAATTCGATAGGCAAAGCACGTGGTCGCCATGGCCCCTTTAGGGAGAGCATGCGTAGCCCTAAATCTACACGTGTTACGTTTTTAGTGGTGATGAAATGGGCTAATCTCAGCCGTCCTTTTAGGTTGACCGGTCTACTTGCGTGAGCCGTAAAGACACGAGCTATGACTAGCTGAAAATGCCATTTATCATTTAGATCATTAATTATTTTTTTATTTACATGATTTAACGTATATTATCAAATAGGTCCCAATTAATTTATGACACAATCAATTAATAAATTTATTTTATATTTTTAATAAAATTAATCAATATCATAATTTGTAATATTATAAATAATTTAAAAAATACATAAAAATATATAAAAAATAAGTTAAGTGATACATTTTTAAAAAAATTATTTAATAATTAAGATAGGTTAAGATTTAAATCACGGTTGTTATTTTAATTTATCTTTTTATTAGTTACCGATTGCAAATACCTATTTTCAATTAAAGACTTTTTGCCTTTGGAACAAGTCTTTTGTGAATATTTATTTTATAATTAATGAATAATAATAAAAATAAAAATAAATAAATGAAATATTTTGCAAACCTATAGAACATTTTTAAATTTCACCTAATCTTTTTATATTTTTTTTAATAAAAATGCAACTTCTTATTTTTATTTTTTGGAATAATAAAAAATTAATAATAAAATGCTAATACTATTTTGGAAAAAAAAAAATCCCCACTCACAGCCTAAACCCTTTGTTTCATTAAGCAAGAAGTTCGGGGAATGTAGAACCCAAGTTCACCTTCGTCCTCCTACTATGGAACTCTCTAATCTCTTGAAGAAGAATCTCAGATACTTGGCAATCTCAAATTCTTATTACAATCTCAACAATTTCTTCTCTAATTCTTCCCAGTCATCTTTCTCTCCCAGGCTCAAAACCCTAGTTTCAGCAAACCCCACCTATTCAATATCAAGCTTGTATTCAACTCACTTTCTCACAAAACCCTCTTCACATCCTTCGCATTCCTCCGTTTCCTCAACTGGGACGTGTTCATTTTTGTCTCTATCTCTGGATTTCACTGCTTGCATTGGCTGCGGAAGTAAAAAATGGAAACTTGACTTGTTCAAAAATCGATGTAGTACGCCTGCTTTGGTAAGTGGTACTAGGAATTTTTCAACTGGGAAGTATGTAACACCCGAGAAAGTTTTAGAGATTATTGAGTTGATTAAAAGTGGTGACAGTGAAATGGAGTCCAAGTTGGAATTAATGGATGTAAGTCTATCTATTGCTTCTCTTACTGAGATTTTGCTTACCTTGAATTCCGACAAAGTATCTGCATTGCGTTTCTTTAAGTGGATTGGAGAGTTTTATCCGGAATTTTGTGGTAATTCTGATATTTGTAGTTTGGTTGTTGATAATTGTGGGCGGTTAGATGATTATGAGACTATGAGTCAACTTATGGATACGTTTAATGTCAATCAAATTCGTCTAACTAAAAAAGCATTTGGGTTTTTACCTGTAATGATTTCCAGTAAGGATTTGACCAAGGTTAGAGTAGGCAGAGTGGTCGAGGTTTTGAATAATGTCGGGGGTTTGTCTATGTTTTCTGGTGTACGGGCATTGATTGAAATACTTAGTGTTCTTGGATCATTTCAAATGGCTAAATATGTGATAAAGAAAACAGAGAGGAAGGTGTCTTACTACAATATTTTGATTAGGGAAATGTGTCGGAGACGTGATTTTAAAGAAGCGAGAGATACACTTGATGAAATGAGGCAAGTAGGTTGTGAGCCGAGAACACAAACTTATAATTATATACTAGGTAGTTTGTGTAAGAATGGTAAAAATGCCGTGTCTTGTGAACTATTTGAAGAAATGCAAGAAAAGAATTGTCCTCCTGATGCTATAACCTATGAAATATTTATATATAATTGTTGCAGACTTGGAAACTTTAATGTGGCATATGAGTTTTTGGATCATATGGTAGTGAGGGGTCTTGAACCTCGGCTGTCAACTCATGCTGCATTTATCAAGGGTTATTTCAATTTTCAACGGTATGAGGAAGCGTACAAGTATGTGGTTCTTTCAGTTGATAGGTTTAAAAACTCAAGCAACATGTTGTACAGCCTGCTTGTGAGCCTACATAATAAAAATAAGAATCCAGTAATGGCAAAAAATGTGCTTTTGGAAATGATGGAAAATGGTCTGAGACCAAATTTTTCAGTTTATTGGAGAGTATTGACGGATCTCCGAGTATCTGGTAAAGGAGATATGGCCAGAGATCTAAGTAGCCAGTATTCTAGTTTGGGTTTACATTCAAGTAAGAAGCTGGATGATTTTTCTTCTGAAATGTGATTTTTTTTTCTTCAAATTTTTCATCTACCTTCTATGTAAAACTAGCTCGTAGGAGCATTGCAGCTAAAACAAAGCTCAATAGCATTTTTGGCAAGACGTGTTACTCACCAACTTTTGATTTTATCTTTTTAGTTCTAGCAAACATCAAAGTCAAATGCTGGGAATAGAATAAATATTATATTTATGCATCAATTTTGTAGCCAACCCAATTAGCTTGATGTTTTTGTGTGAATTTATGAAAAGTTAACTTTTCCCTATGAACTTTTGGCCAACTTTTGGCCTTTGAGTTGTTTCATTATTTCTTATGTGATAGAACTAGAAAAATTCATGAGCTCATTCTTTGTTTCTTAACAGATTCATGTTGTTAACATATTATACGTGTATTGCAACATTTTGTTGTCTCTAGTTCCTAATGGATGCACTTGTTGGAGCACTAATATCCAATAAGGATCTTGTCATGTCTACTGAGAGATTGCCAAAGAAAAATTAATTGAGCGGCATGATTTTAAGTAGGTTTAAAGTTTCTCTTAAATTGTTTTAGATATACTATAATGCATACTCTACTAAATTTTATTCTGTATTTTCATATTCATGTAGTCTAGAAACCAATGCTTAAACTTCTACCTACTGCTTCCTAACAACTTCTAGGTAGGCTTCCAAATGTAGAGAAACTTATTCGTTATACCATGGTGATGATTTTATGATGTCAGTTTGTTTCACTCAAAATTCTATTGACTGACTCTGCTTCTTGAACTTAATTCATTGCAATTCAGATTCCACTACAGTTGGCAGGTTTATCTGAAATATATTTTCTTTATGGTTATGACCATTAGATTTTTCAAATTTTGAGTTTATATGTTTCAAGATACATGTTTTATCTTAAGAGATTGAAAAATAATGTATAGCTCGGAAAGTATAACTCAAAACTTAGAAATTATTGGGTAAAATTTAGAGAAAGTTCAGGGTCTATGACAATATTGTATTGCAGGTTTGCCCATTGTTTTTGGTTGCCCTGAAATTTGAATGGCTTCCGTTTTGAAACAGGGTTGGCTAAACGGAGAACTTGTAAAGTTCTCACTTGCAATATCAAGAGAGAAAAAAAAAAAAAGTTGTAGAGGAATTTCTATTTGCTTCTTTGCATTCAAATCTCATTTTTTAGCTTTTCATTATTGGAATTTGAAAGTTAAATCATTCTTAAGCATGAAAGCACTTTGTAATCTCATCTTTAAAATTATGTTTCTTTTAAGCACCCTCAGATAACCTCGCATTTTATGTTGCATATGTAACATGTAAAATTTTCCTTGCTAAATATGAGTATCAAATGAGACGAATGTATCACATTATTTATACCTCAAATTTGAAGCATAATATATTACTAATGTTAATTAATCAGAAGTGGTCCAATGTTGCATTCTCATTGTTAAACGTCAATTAGAATTGACGTTTTTAAAGAATAATGTTACGGATAGAAATTGTGAACGAGTAAACAAGCAAAACAAGTCTTGAGTAAAATTAGAACGATTTCTGAAACGTCACAAAAATTGATTTTTGGTTTCATGTATTTATCATAAAAGTTTGAAAGATGGAGTGAAATCCGTATCAACAAATATGTATGTTTTGAGATTGATGCGTCGTGGATTGATAAATCTTTGACCAATTCTTGTAATAGAAGGATCCGACCACACATGCCAAAAGGGCATTGCAATGTTTCAAAATATTTATTGGCATAAGGGAAAATGATAAATATTTTTTTATAATGTTTTGAAATGATATTTAAATTTTGTCATAAAGTTTATAACAAATTTTTTTCACAATTTTTTAAAATATTATCTATTTTTCTGTCAAAATAATTTCTTCTTTAGCATGTCAAACTAAAAGAAAATACAAGTGGCATAATTTTCTTGGAAGAGAAAGAGAAGAAAAATAATGGTTAGAAAATGGATGATTTAGTTGAAAGAGATGGAGAAAGTGAGCTCGATAGCATCTCCAATGGTAGCGGTATCAGTTTTACTATATGTATTGCAGATTGTTTCAGTAATAATGGTTGGACGTCTTGATGAGCTCTCACTTTCTGAAGCCTCCATAGACACTTCCTTCACCAATGTTACCGGCTTCAGTTTCTTGGTAAACTCTTCATCTCTTTCTTCTGCTTCTGCTTCTCCTTTCGCTGAATTCTGAACCTTCTCAACAGTTTGGAATGGCAAGTGCATTGGACAAGCTTATGGAGCTGAATAATATCACAAGCTTGGTATCTACTCTTACAGCTCTATAATATACCTACTTCTGGTCTGTTTTCCAATCTCCCATGAGTTTTCACTGACAAACTTTTAATTCTAATCGGACAAGACACTTTGATTTCTCGAGTAGCTTGAAAATATGCAGTCTGTTTAATTCCAAACCTGTTGTTCTTTAATCGCTCGTTCAATTTTTCCAGCCTCAGAGTTTGATCTCTCCAACATTTTTCAGCTCTGCTGTAACTCTTTGCTTTCATGTTCCTCTTTGTTGGGTTCTTGTGTTTGGAGTAAAATCGGGAAGTATTAGAGCTGCTTTATCTGTCAGTTTATCCTACTGGTTGAATGTTTTCTCGCTTGGATTTTGCATCAAGCTTTTTTCTGAATGTGAAAAAACTCAACCGCTTTCTCCAAAAGCGCGTATGCAAGCATCGGGGACTTCTTCCGATTTGCTGTTCCCTCAGCCGTGATGGTCTTATAATTTTTTTTTTTTTCTGTCGTTTCTACAAAAATTCTCAAGTACAAAGGTTCGTAATTTATTAAAGAGAAAGATTACAAATTTCTAATACTTACATTCTTGGTATGAAAATTTTTTTTGTCTTGAATGGTGATCATATGAGTTTCTCATTTTGCTCTCTGGGTTGCTACCAAATCCAAAACTAGAGACTTCAGTACTTTCCATATGGTATGCTTCTTCTAATTCCAATTCTAGTGTGAGCGAGATTTGAACGTCCTGCTTTTTATATATAATACCCAAAGAGATTTTTTACCCTATAATACCGAAAGAAAATTTAATACATCTAGACATTTTCTTGAATCAATAATGAATTTTGAAAGCATATTTGGTAGTTGCTTTATAATAATTTAAGGGATGCTTCTAATTCTTAGCCATTATTAACAGCTTCACAATTGCTTATCTTCACTACTTCATATCCTATGGATTTTGTGCTACTGCAAGGTTGGTTCTGTAAACCTCATATTTCTCCATATATTCATATTTAACATGTTTCATTCAAATTTGGGGTTGGTTCTGTTACATTTTGTACAACATGCATCACCCGTATAATTTGGAAAGTATAACGAAAAATTTAAGAGTGCTAATGTGACTGATGAAAGTATTAATCATTTTTCAGTGCACGATTTTCCAATGAACTGGGAGCCGGGAACTCACAGGCAGCAAAAATGGCAGTTTCTGCTGTGATGATACTTTTTGGTGCAGAACTAATTACCCTGAGCATGACTCTTTCTTCTGTTGCCATATTTTGGGATATGCTTTGAGAAATTCCAAGGAAATTGTTGATCGTTTGGCAGATATGAATCCTTTCATTTATCTATCCCTTATTATGGAAAGCTTAGAAGCAGAAGATAAAATATTGATGCGACAGTGTCATATAATTTTCACCTGACCTCAAATATGAATGAAAATTGGTCTAAAATTTCTTCATCCTCTTCGAAACATTTTTCTTAGGGGTTGCGAGGGGTGGCCGATAATGGGTGTATATGTAAATCTTGTGGCATATTGTCTAGTTGGAATTCCTGTAGCTGCAGTTTTGGCTTTTGGTTTACACTTAAAATGGAAAGGACTTTGATTGGATTAGCTACAGGATCTTCTGTACAAGCAACCATGCTGGGTATCAGGACACTCTGTACAAATTGGCAAAAACAGGCATGAATTTGAATTTGCAATTTTTCTACAGTCAACATAGACATGAAACCTCCAATACTGACAACTCCTGTAAAATGTTTGAAAATTGAAACTTCTAACATAAAACTTGAAACACTATCAGTGTAATAGTGGAAACAAATGGATATTGAGGGAAAGTTGGATTTGGTGAAAAAGAAAAAAATTGAGAAGAGTTTCCAAGTTTGAAATATTGAGTTGAATTTGATCTTTAATTGTGTTTAGGCATCAAAAGCAAGAGATATAATATGTGAAGGAGATTCTCAAGCTAGCTTCTAGTGTACTTCACTTCAGAAAGAAAAGGTTAGGCTACAAGATTTCAAAATTATTTTGTATTTTTTGCAGGGCTGTTCTGGGTAACTGACACAATCGTGAATGCTGAAGACTGGGAATTTCATATAGGTCAACTTACAATCTAATACAATATCAGACTGAGTTTTGACAAAAAGATCTTGCGCTCAAATCGCATGATTGTGTTTGAAAAGTGTTATATTCGAATTCTCACTAGAGTGCATTCGTCTGTTTTTCTATTTGCCCTGTAACAAGCTTAGAAGGAATTCTCACTAGAGTGCATTTGTCTCTTTTCCTATTTGCCCTGTCACAAGCTTAGAAGGAAAAGAAAAAGTAAAGTTACTAAACTTACAGTTTCCATTCCACAATAGCCTTGAAAATATGGACCTCATAGAAATATTAACTTCCTATATGTATAGTGTAACTATTTCCGCTTAGCCTCAGACATTTACATTATTTTTTGTCTTATTTACAAACAGCATTTACAAAATCTATATCGGAAAATCAACTGTTCACGTTATATTCCTTCCTGCTTCTGCTTGCTGTAACTGAATCCGATTCTTTCAAGCAAACATTAAAAAAGGAGTAGACTATGACTATGATAATGCACGACTTATGCTATGCCTTCCTTTCATCTCCATCTAGGGATCGGGGATCTTCTACCTGCCCATGAATTTGTATTAGTTTCAATTCATAAAGCATTTATATGATTGATACTACAACTTCTTGAATGTTTGTGCCTCCTAAAAACAACGCATGTTTATCATTAACAATCATCTTGATAAGCTAGATTTCTTCTCTCTTGATCAAGGAATTCACATCAAGGAACATAGACAGCTGTACTTTACAGAAGGAGAAAGATTTAACCGTTGTGATAGCTGTGCCATACCTCGGTTGCCTTGATCGCATTTTTCATCCACAGACCGTCGTGGTGCAATCTGAAATGTCTACAACAATGATATATTATCATTTATTTTGTCCACAACTAAATGAAAGAAAGATAAAAGGAAATATAACTCTAGCCCATGTACTAAGTAAGAAGTAGACTTAATTCAAACAGTTCCTGTAAACTCACACGAAGCAAACTAAAAACTAAGAGTGTATCCTACAACCTTATTCACCGGCCTTGCATTTGGAGCCTTGTGACTATTCAACAACATAGATGAGGCAGGCTTTTTGTCTCTTACAAGGCCAGCAGATGATTCAGCCGAGTTCAGTTTTTCTTTACCGGTTCCAGCAGATGTTGCAGCCTTTGGATCTCTTACAAACCTAGAGCTCGGTTTTTCTTTCCTGGGTCCAGCAGATGACGCAGTCTTGGGATCTCTTCCAATACTGGAGCTCAGTTTTCCGTTTCCAAGTCTTAATTGTTCTTTTCGGGTTCCCACAGATGAAATAGCCTTGGGCTCTCTTCCATGCTCAGCGCTTAATTTTTCTTTTCCCTGAAAGACATGATTTGAGCATTCTGTAATCTGATGTTCTCTCAATGCTAGATTATATACAAGAAACTTACCAACTCTAAAATGAAAAACTACAATTTCAGAGGTTTCTGTTTAAAAGAAGCTAAAACAAAAATATCTTGGAAATCTGCCCTAACTATACATCGTTGACATATCAGACATTTGTGGTAAGCTGCGCAGCATTACAAGCAGAAGTATCGATTGAGAAATGCAAATATGAGCTCCATTCAATAAAATCTTCAGCAATAATTTAACTACAGATAAGCAGGCCATTTCTCCAATTCAACAAAACTATAGAAAATCCTGGGAATAAAAATCTAAAGAAATTCCATCTTTAATTTAACATCTGCAACCTGGTTTTATAAATTAAAGTCCAATTCTTTCATATTAACATCATTAACATCTTCTGAATATTGTTAAGTTATTTGAATTTTCAATTTGTTAATTATCTTATTTTCTTTTTCTATTAGTTGCCAAAAAATAATTTAACTAACGTAGAAGATAGACCTATTTTTTCTCCTAAAATACAAAAATGGTTCTTGAAAAAACATCTTTAACATCTTCTGCATATTGTTCAGTTATTTGAAAGTTTAGATTTGTTAATGAACTTGTTTCCTTTCTCAATTAGTTGCCAAAAAATTATTTAACTAACCTACAAGATAGAACTATTTTTTCTCCTAAAATAGAAAAGATGTTCTTGAAAATTACAGCCCAAAACATTCAAAACAACACAACTAAGTTATCATTTGGAAATACTGCGATCCTACTAAATCATTAAATCCCAAACAAGATAACACACATAAAATCTCACTGCAGTAGCAGCTATTGTCATTAAATGCGTGCATAGATAGCCTAATTAAATAAAGCAATTAATTACCTTTTCTCCTTCGACCCGACTCCTCTGTCCAAGCGCAGGCCCAATTTTTGCACTTAACTTGCATAGTGTAGAATGGTCAGCAGACCTGTTAATTGCAAACATACATTAATCAGAATCTATTTTTTCCCAAACAGTATGCCACACGAGCAAGCAAGGAAGCAGAAACAATCCAGAAACCATTCAATTGAATTGAATATATATTAATTTGTCATGAACTCTTAAGCATTTAGGCCCCCAAATATAGCACATTTCGTTTTTCTACCCTTTAGTCTTTGTGATACCGACTCAACTTTAAAAAACACTGGTTATAGTAACTTCATTCCAGATCCTAAAAACTATTCAAGTTTATAAAATTAACAAGAGATCAAAATTCTGCAAACTTGCTTATCACTGATATTTCTGTCAACTTATAGCCAAAACGGTATGCAATAACTTGCCCTTTGCAATGAGAAAAGTAAAAAGTTCAAAACATCTTCCAAGTATTACACGCAGTACAAACTACTGGACCATTTTGCATCCTTTAATCTTGCACAAGAGCCAATCAACTCCAGAAACTACCCAACAACTCAATGACAGATCTTGATAATTATATGATTGAATGGATCTAAGTTAGAGAGTACGGATATTGAGGGAGAAAATTAGACCTCTTAACTGTGTTTATCAAGCCACCAGTAGCAGTGATATCCTTTGAAATACTCTGCAAGTATAAATGTCATTGAACTTTAAGAGGATATCAATAGTAAAGAATAAATATACTCAAAATTAACATAAAACGGCTAATTTACCTTAGAACATTGAGAATTAACTGGTAACTTTGTTTGCAACTTCACAACCAAATGTTGGGAATTTGAGCTTGGCTTCAACCGAGGAGCTCTTTTACACGCAGAAGATGGCACTAGCTTAGCAGATTGATCATGAACTGATGGCTCTCTAGGTAACTTCCCAGACAAGCCATCTGAAGTTGTGCTTGGCTTAATCTGCCGATCTCTTGCCATCGAAGTTGATGCCATCAACTTATTCCTTGCCAATGAAGAGTTTGGAAAGGTTGTAGCGGTGCAAAATTTAGTAACTTGTTTATTAATGTTGCTTGCAGTTTTAGGATCAGTTTTCTTACTTGGAAGAAGACTGTCATCGGCCTTGCGAGTGATTTTTCTAAGAAGGGTTGGGTTTGACTTCTCAGATTGTTTAATAGCATTCTGTATAGTTCTGCTTCCTTCCAACTTTGTCTTGTTTCTGACACAAGCAAAAGTTCCCTGTTTAAGATAGATGGTTGAAAATTGAGTTTTAGACCATCACCTAAGCATGAGATGTAATGTTGGAAAGTGCTATAATCTAATTTAAAATGTTGAACATGGTGCAGATATACTGAAACCATATGAGTTGGAGGAAATACAGTCATTTACCTTAGCCTGTAGACCAGGCATATTTTTTTTTGGCTGTTTGGATTTATGGTTGACTGTGTTGGAGACTAGACTTTTCTGCTGGGACAATTTCATGCTAGCACTTGACGGTCTCTGTGATAATGAAGCCTTTTTGGTAGGATACTTTACTTTGACATTAGACGAGGATATACTTGTTCTATCCTCCAAATTAATTGTATTATTGCCAGAAATAAGAGTTTGATGGACATTATTTTTATCTTTTGACACTGTCGAATTGCTATTGTTTTTCACTGGTGTGTTGCTATTCTGTGCATCTTGACAAGAATCCGGATCACTTATTTCTTCCTCCAGTTCTGGCAAACCCTTCATAGCTCTAATTTTTTTGTAGTATTCTTCAAAATAAGCCTTCTTCCGAGCAACTAGTCCGGGGTTCTTGAACTTTTCCAACTCCTCCTGACATCTATTGTGAGGGAAAACTGACCATTTTTCCCATGCAAGTGGCTCACTGGCGTATCTTCCAAAGGAAATTGAACCATGATCAAGGATTTCGGAGATGGATATAGCCTGCTCATAAAGCCAGAAACAGAAATAACAGCAATGAGAAAATAAAGAACGGAGAAAATCTCTAGGCAAACATCCTCAAAAGAAGGGATTTTTGGAAAAATACAATTTATTGCCTTAGTTTTTTTAGTTTAACAAATTAAATTGAATGACCTTTATCATTTTCTTAGCAATTGCTCAAATAATTTTCTGCAGTCATCGACTCTCCCAAGAGCTTGGACTCCTTCCACAAGCACCGTAGTAACATCCCCATGCTTCACAGTGCATTTAAAAGTTTAATTATTTTCTTTGAAACATTTTTTCAAAGAATTTCTAGCTTGCTAAGAAAACAGATAGAGAAAAAATAAAAACAAGTTGAATCCAAATGAGAAACAACCTAAACTTAGCCAAAATTTTTGAATATAGCATTACATCTCAATGAGAACTTACATTATGTTTCTAAAAAAATCAACAATGAAACAATTCCAAATAAATATTCATGATTTTTAACTAATTCATGATCAAATACCTGAGACTCAAGCTGAAGCTGCACGCTGTCAAATGAATATTCAGGACAAGAATTTAGACTACTTTTTTGATTATCAAGATGAGGACGATGATCAATTTCAGCTGCCATTTCAATTCTCTCTCGACATTCTACCCCAACATCTCATCCCAGCAATTACAACTTCAAAAATTCAACATCCAAGATTCGAATTAAAATCATTTCCAAAAAAAAAAACATTATGTAAATAAATCTTTCGATCTCAATAATTTTTCCTTTTATCTCTGTTGAATCTCATTGGTTTAGAATTTACGACGATAAAGCATATTTGGCCATCTGTTACACGTTCTCCTTCATTTTCTCTGCATCCAAACCGTGACAAAAAAGCATGATAATTTTAAGAGAACTCACCAGTTTGTCGGAAGATTTTCCCAATTTCCAATTCACGGAAGATGTCTCAATTTTCATACCAATTTCTCACAGCTTGTTTTATATGCGCAGGACTTGGCGGATTAGTTTTTGCCTTTTCTACTTAAAATTTTTGAGTAATAACATCTGGGTCCCTTCAATTTTGCACTGTCAGAAATAAGGACATTGTTTGTCCATTCGCATTGGTGAAATAACCAGAGAACCCTTAGAATATCGAATTTTGGAATTCTCGGGCATTCTGAATGGACAACTTAGGACTTTAGGGTGTTTCAGTCATTTTAGCGAGGTCGATGGGATAGGACCTATGCGATAGGATTCGATAATTATATCCATTATTATGAAAATTTAAGATTTTATGGAGGCTGGATGTTATTATCCATCTTCTTTTAGATTATTTTATCGTCTTACAGTAACAACTTATCAAAACGGCCAAGTGCAACTAACGCAACGACCGGGGTCCCACTTGTACCACGTGGCATCTAATGGTCGTTCGCTATGTTCCCCTCTAACCCCTAAATTTGTTCATTAATTACGCAACTGCCAACCCTCCACCATAGCTGGTAATATCGGTCCCGGCATTTAAATTCGAAAACTCCGTTCGTTGAAGCACACGTGGCATAAACTTGAATCGTGTTGGTTTTTTGTTGCTGAATCATTCGAATCATTGGTGCGAGTGTCTATTTGAAAGAAGAGCCAAGAAAAAGTCAAGGAGATGAAGATGGGAATTAAATATTTTTTTTTTTTAATAATAGATTTGGTGAGTGTATGTCATTAAATTATTAAACTAAATTGAAACATAAAGATTAAGTTTGTAATTAAATTTTATTGTAACAATAATAATAATAATAATAATTATTATTATTATTATTATTATTATTATTATTATTATCACTTTAATAAAACATTTCATTTTATATCAAGCACAACAAAATATAAATTTGAATTTGAATGAAGAACAAAATACAAATTATATTAATAATTTAAAAACACATGCATGCACAAATTAAACAAATTCTTGAGGACTTGGAATCAAGGTGGCAAATGCCAGTAATTCTTTATCACATTCTAATGTCTTCGCCTTTTCTTCAAGCAAATACAAACCTTACCAAATATAGATATTAAGTGTATAACAAAACCATTTTTATTTTTATTAATAGTCATATTTATTATCATAATAATAATAATACTTACTACCATTTTTATAAACTAACCTATTTTATATCACTCGTAATTGATTACAAATTATTCTAAAATTTTATCATCCGTCATGTTCCCCTCTAACCCCTAAATTTAGCCATTAATTATTTAATTACCATGCCTCCTTTACCAGCAATACTTTTAGGTCCTACTTTATAATTTCCAGTACTTCATTCGTTGAAGCAGACGTGGAATAAATTGCTCTGGTGAATCGTGTTCATTTGTTGTTAGTGAATCATTTAATTATAGATGCGAGTGTTTTAGATACAAATTTTCTATTTTTCGATAAACGAAAATCTAATTAATTAATTTGTTTATTTATTTATTTTGTTTTAAAATGTTTATAATGGTGGGTGTAATTCCATGCGGAAAAAGTAGGTTAACAAATTTAACTTTTAATAAAAAAATAATATTTTTCATATATTTTTTTTAATTTTTAGTGAAAATAAATGAGGTTTGTGAAAATTTTGTTGCATTTTTTTTTAAAAAAAAAAATAATAATAAAAGTAGTTCTTTATTGAAGATCCGAGCTCTATAAAAATGAACGAAGCCAAATTAATTAATTTGGTTTGGAATTAAATAATTTTGATTCGGTTTACCGTTCCTAAAATAAAAAATAAAAAAAAAATAGTTTAGATTTACGTTCCCAAATTTTATAAAATTATTATTTTTTCTTCTTACACATGTATTAGTTATTTATAAGTGATTATATCATATTCAAATACTTATATTTATCGTTATTAAAAGTATTGAAATAAAAAATAATAATAATAATTTTTACCTAGAACCAAAACTAACCAATTTAACTTATTCAATTCTATATCTATATTCATTTAGTTTCATTTAAGAAAACTTGATGGTATAGATAAATAAATTATAGAAACAGATTAAAGTATAAGGATGAAGTTTCTTCCTAATAATAATAATTATTATCATTTTATTAAATATCTCATGTGATATCATTTTATTAAACATCTTAATATATATCATTTTATTAAACTAAAGTCTTATAAATCTAAAGGACTTGGATTCATGGTAGCAAATTCAAGTAATTCTTCATTAGATTCTAATATCTTCACCTCTTCTTGAAGCAAATACGCCCACGCTTCAACCCCATCTCTCGATCTTGTATCCATCAAAACAACAGTAATTGTCAAATTGGGAATCGGTCCAAACATTCCAATATTGCTCACCCAAATAGGCTTTCCCCATCCAAAATCAATATCATAGAAACCAAAATTACACCAACTGCTAAATGCAATTCTCTCCTTTGCATTACAACATGCTTCCCTCTCATCTCTTGCATATTCACAAACGTTAACAATTCCTTTCTCACCTTGTAGACTCTTCACAAAATCTCCATCAATTTTCGATATTGCTTCCCTCAATACCTGCACCAAATGACTCAACTCTACTTCTTGATCATCTGAGCACATTGCATTTGCAGTCCAAACAAGGTTTCCCATGGAGTATTCTGACATTTGGGGAGCAACTTTTGGACGCAAATTTACAGTATGGGTCAGCATAATTGGTGTAGGGGAATCACCAGGTTTGGCTTTTAATTCAGGTGAATCGATGAAACATTTGGAAAAAAGAGCCGAAACCACTTCAACTCGTGTAGGATTTTGAACATCAGACCTTGTTGCTTTGGCTTTGAGTTTGGTAATCGCTTTGGCATCAAATACAAATCTTCGAGTAACAAATCCACCAGTTTTAAAAAATGGTGCACTCATTTCCAACCAATTTGCTTCTTTCGGAGGTTCTTCTCTCTGAGGAAACAAAAATAAAGCATCGGTATCAGGGCATACTGCTTCTACTTGAGTATTTCCGCAAGCCCTAGCTGCCCAACTCTTGAGGAATGAGCACAACGTTTTTCCATCTCCGAATAAATGAGAAAGACAAGCACAGATGACGAAACCACCGCAAGCGAAGGTCGTCACTTGGATCTTCCCTATATATAATCCTAAAATCGATTCTCTTGGCTCACTAGCATCAAAAGGAAGAAATTTATAAATGGAACCGAGATCAGGGTTGTCAAGAAACTCATCGAGAGAACTAGTTTTAACTCGAGCCTCTACAAAATGAATCCCCTCGTCGTTGCATTCAACAGAAAGATTGTCTCTCCACTTTCCTGCAAATGGGTAAAAACTAGTTAGGGTTTCGGACAGAGATTTCTTCAACTGTTGCAATCTTTCGGAAACGACAGGATTAATATTATCCGTTTGATAGGAAATATTTTTGTTTTGATTGAAAGGATAGTAGAAGATCATAGGAAAATAAGCATGAACACGAATTTGATCCAAGAGACTGATCTTATGAGTTTTCAGGTGAAGAGGGGTTGGAGAAGAAGGTTTGATGTCTTCAATAGAAATTATTTCAGGATCCATGGATTTATTTTCCAGAGCTTTGCTCAATAATTTAATCAACAAACCTATCGCCTAATGTATATTTTATACACATCTATGTATATCAAAATTGTACAACTATAGTAATAATAATTATTATTATAATAAGGTGAACGAGTTCATTAAAAGAATCAATATTAATTCCGTACTGTTTTTAGATGTTTCAAGCTATTTTTTACTGCCCACCAACTAATTATTGTAATATATTTGTTTTAGGCTCCATGGAATAATTTTTCAGACCTTTGCTGAGTTTTTCAATTAACAAAGTCATCATCTAATGTACATTTCACACACACACACACATATTATCATATCTAATGATGATGATGATGGTGATAACAATAATTATAACAATGCATATGAGTTGAGAAACAAATATAATATTAATTTCATATTTATTAATGGTAATAGAAAAGTTACATTTTTTAAATTAGTATAAATAAGAAAACTTATATCCTAACAAAAATATATACTTAATTTAAAAAAACAATGAGAAAAAAATAAAAAATGAGAAAACTGAAACAGTTTGATTTTAATTGTTTTCGTCCAACGTTTATGTTGTTTTTTATTGCACACCGACTAATTGTTGTAATATATTTTAGCCTTATGTAGTAATTTAACAATGATGACAATACAAATTTTTATATGAATTTTTTTATACTAAGTGCGTGCATGGTACAACATATTTTATATAATTTAATTTTTTAGATGTACGAGAATGTAATATAAGTGACAATTATAAAATATTATTAGATAAAGTTTATTGTTGATGCATTAGCTCTCCTTCGAATAGTAAAAATTTATTATTGCATTTATACTAGATCGTGATCCTTAAGCCTTAGCATCAATAAGTTACTTGTTCTTCTAGAATTATGTTTTTGCTTCGAAATTTTTGACTCTTTAGGGATCATTTTTCTTATGATTCTTGAGAATCGAACTTTAAGTCTTAATCCTTATGAGAGTGCCATGAGTACCATTTGTGCTATATAACTTAAGTGATACTCATGATACTCTCACAAAAGTTAAGAATCAAGGTTCGATTCTTAAAAAGGTTATAGAAGAGCGATTTTTAAAAGATTAAAAATTTTGAAGTAAAAATATAGTTCAAAAAGAACAAATACTTTATCAACACTAAGGCCTAAGGATCACTATCAGGTATAAGTGCAACGATAAATTTCTATTGTACGAAAGAAGGCTTGTGCATCAATATTTATAAAAAAAAAAAATTGTACTTTTTATTATTGTTATTTATTAGTTACTCAATTAGACTATTATATCATACATGAGAGTGGATTTAAAATTTAAGTAGTGTTGAATATATAAATTTAAATAATAAATTTAATTTTTATTGATATAAATATTATTTTTTTAAATAAAAACATTTAAATTTAATATTTTTTCCTTATTTAAAATACTACCTTTTAGATATTCATATTTGAATGAAGTGAAGGAAAAATTGATATATTATTTTAGAATTATTTAGGTCTGTTTAAATTCCAGATGAAGAAGCAAATACTATTTTAATCAAAATTATACAACTATTTTTTATTTATTAATAATATAATAAAATAATTATAGTAATGGTGACTATATGACTTCATAAAAACAAAATGGGCCAAATCGATTCGGATATCCAGTTTTCCAAACACCATTAACATCACAACTGTATATTATTAATTGTGTTTTATAATTACATAGTCATATTATTTAATTTAAATTATAAAGAGAATCATATTTAGTATTGACGTCGTTCAAAATTTTTGAATAAAAAAAAATAAAAATAGAGTCACCATCTATCCAAACAATGGTGGGATAGATCACCTAAAAAAAAATTTTAATTTCAAGTTCTGGGAGGTGATTAAGTATAGGGAAGGTATTAGGCATCTTACAATTTTCATAAAAACAATTACCAAAATATTGATACTGAATCTTAATTTTTCAAAATTTATCCTTATTTATAATTTTTACTAAGAGAATAGAGAATATTAAAAATATTCTACCGTTTTAGTTTTTTCAAAAATGCTGAGTTAAGAAAAGGAAAAAGATTAAAAATATTCCGCTGTCTTAACTTTTTTTTGTTAGTTAAAAAATATTTAATTAAGAGAAGAGAGAATATTAAAAATATTCCGTCGTCTTAGTTAATTTTTCTTCTTTTTTTATTTTATTTTATTCTTGTTTCTTTGACTATTTTACTAAGAAAAGGGAGAATAATAAAAAATATTCCGTCGTCTTAGTTTTTCAAAAATATTAAGCTAAGAGAAGGAAGAATATTAAAAATATTCCGCCGTCTTAGCCTTTTTAATTAATTAAAAAAAATTTAACTAAAAGAAGGAAGAATATTAAAAATATTCTACAATCTTGGTTAATTTTATTTTAATCTTTGTTAAAAATAAAATATCATGAATGCAATAAAAAAATTAAACGTAAATTAAATAACAAGTATATAAAGACTAACTATTTATAAAAATTTAAATTTAAACAATAATATAAAGAATAAATAGGGATGGACACTCCATTATAAATTTAAAGTGCATTAAAAATAAATA
>JAWDEX010000016.1:9520680-9562512 GCA_035221805.1 Trichilia hirta
CCAAGTGCAACAAAACTTTCCTGCAAAACAAACAAATGATTATTAATATAATTTCTAATAGTTGAAGAAAATGATTATATTTTTATAGTAAATAAAAAAAATAATTGTAACATCTATGTAAACTAACTTAGAAAAAATCACAAAGAAATAGTAAATGCTTATATTATTAGCAAGTTTGTTAAAATTATCCTAATAGTTAGTTTAAAAATATAGACATACATTGCTATCAAAATTCGGCTCCTTGAGTTAAGATACAAATTTATTAAATAATTTTGGCAGAATGATTTGAAAATTAAGCCTCATGTCATTATCATAAATTCGGCGCCTCGAATATGAATAAAATTTAAAAATGACAAAATTGGGTTATGACACTTAGTGCTTTAAAATTTATCACCAAAATAACTATGCATAAAATCTTATCTGTACGATAAATTTATTGTAAAATAAAAT
The DNA here is from genome assembly GCA_035221805.1 of Trichilia hirta. Classification (NCBI taxonomy): domain Eukaryota; kingdom Viridiplantae; phylum Streptophyta; class Magnoliopsida; order Sapindales; family Meliaceae; genus Trichilia; species Trichilia hirta. The sequence goes on from JAWDEX010000016.1 coordinate 9,521,131, forward strand.
TTACCCATATTTTATTATCTATATGCTATAAAATAAATAAATACTATTATTTTATTACTATCATTTAAATAATTATATATTGTATTTATTTTTACTAAATTTTAGGGATTTAACTATTTTTTCTTTTAGCCAACTACAAATAGTTATTTTATTAATTCTTCTACAATTCTATTAGAAACGTAACCCAAAGTTTTGATTTTTGATCTTATAGAACCAAAAATTGAATATTGTGTAATTGATACATATTTTAATATTATTAATGTTTTATTTATAAGAATTTTGAAAAGTTTGCCTAGTGTTAAAATGTTTTTATGATAATAAAGCAAAACCACCCGTGGTTCAATCCCATCTTTCCATCTCGTATCCATTAAAGTAAAACTGATTGGAATATTGGTAATTGGTCCAAAAATTTCAGTATTACTTACCCAAATAGAATTTCCCCATCCGAAGTCAATGTCATATAAATCAAAATTACGCCTACTGCTAAATATAATTCTCTCCCTTGAACTACAACATGCTTCTCTTTCATCTCGTGAATTCACAAACGCTAACGATTGCTTTCTCACCTTGTAGACTCTTCACAAACTCTCCATTAATTTTCATTATTGCTTCCCTCAGCTTCAACACCAAATCACCCAACTCTACTTCTTGATCATCTGAGCACAATGCATTCGCACTCCAACAAGATTTCTCATGGACTATTCTGACATTTGGGTTCGGCTTTTCGACCAAATTTAAAGGATGGATTAGCAGAATTGGTTTGTGGAAATTACCAAATTTTGTTTTCAAGGCAGTTGAATCCATCAAACATTTTGAAAAACGTGCTGGTAAAACCTCAACGAGTCTAGGGTTTTGCACAGATGAGCTTGTTGCTTTGCCTTTGACTTCGCAATCTCTTTGGCATCAAATACAAATCTCCGAGTAACAAATCTGACAGTTTTAAAGAACGGTGTACACATTTCCATCCAGGATACTTCTTTCCGGAACCCATTGTTCTGAGGAAACAAAAATGAAGCATCGGTATTACGGCATACTGCTTCTTCTTTGGTATTTCAACAACCTCTAGCAGCCCAACTCGTTAGGTCCTTCCCCGAATAAATGCTAAATACAAGCACAAATGACAAGACCACCGCAAGGGATCTTCGAAATGTAAAGTCCTAAATCATTTCTCTTTGCTCACTAGTATCAAAAGAAAAGAATTTATAGATGGAACGGTGATCAGGATTGTCGATAAATTCATCGAAACTTAAACTTTCAACTCGAGCCTCTACAAAATAAATACCCTCGCCGTGGCAATCAATTGAAAGATTATCTTTCCACCTTCCAGCAAATGGGTAAAAACGATTTGGGGTTTGAGACACAGATTTCTTCAGTTGTTAGTCTTTCGTAAACAATAAGATAATGGTTTTGTTTTGATTGGATTGTAATAGTGATATTTATCATTTAGAATTAATCCTATCTAATAAACTTTTAATTTATTATAAAGATTCGTGCACTATATGAGTCAATATTGCAAAATTAATGTTTAGGCATTAGATAATTGTTCTAAAGTTTATCTTACATGATTCTTGTCTCACATTTTTTTTGTAGATTATATTTATGGATTTCGTTAACCAGTGTCACTCCTTCAAATTTTTATAATTGTTGAGTTACATATTTTAATGTATTATAATTCTTCGTTAATTATTATATTAAATAATTAAAATTATTATAAATAATAAATATAAAAAACTTAACAAGTATAGTTGACCTGTGAAAATAATATCATTTAAGTGTTTACTTTTTTGTGAAACTAAAAATTTAAAATCTTATTAGGATAGAGACATATATTCACCCAAAAATATAATAAAAGTACCATTTTCATTCTCTTAATTTCAAAAACTAACCTTCACTTATTGTCAAAATTAAAATTAAAACTAACATTTACTTTATAGTCATAATATGAGAGACAAAAAAAAGATGAGCATATGAACGAGAAAGGCAAAAAATAAGAAAAAAGTTAAAATGTCAAAATTGGTATTGAAAATTACAGGCTATTATTGGCAGTCTATCTAAATTTTGGTTATCTTAATTAATTTAATATTAAATTTATTTTTTACATTAAAAATTATACATTCCCAACTTACTGTTAAGAAGAACTTTGAGCTCATTTTTGAAAAGTTGGGCTGCTAGAGCTTGTGGAAATACTGAACAAGAAGAAGAAGCAGTAGTTCCTCTACTGATACTTCGTTTTTGTTTTCTCAGATGAAAGACTCCCGAAAGAAGCAACTTCTTTGAAATGTGTGCACCTTTTATAAAACTGGTTGATTTGTTCCTCGGAGATTCGTGTTTGATGCTAAAGCAATAGCGAAACTCAAAGCCAAAGCAACAAGCTCTCGTATGCAAAATCCTACACTCGTTGAGGTAGTTTCAGCACTTTTTACCAAACGTTTTATTGGTTCACCTGCCTTGAAAACAAAACCAATTAATGTAACCCATTCTGTAACTTTGCGCCCAAAAGCTAAACTTCCAATTTCAGAATCCTCCATGGTAAACCTTGTTCGGAATGCATATGCAATGTGCTCAGCTAATCAAGAAGACGACTTGGAAAGCATAGTGTTGAAGCTGAGGGAAGCAATAATGACAAACTAACGGAAATTTTATGACTAGTTTACACGATGAGAAAGGAATTATTAAAGTCCGTGAGTATGCAAGAGATGAAAGAGAAGCATGCTGTAATGCAAGTGAGTGACTTTTATTTAGTGGTTGATGTAGTTTTGGTTTATATGATATTGGATTTCGGAACAAGCCATTTGGGTTTAGGCTTAACTAGTTATAATACATATTACTGGCTAATCTAAATGGATTATTGAAATCTGTTTAAGACTCTGTTTGAATGTTGTAAAATCAGTAGATGTATTATTGATGGGCCTAAACAACTCTTGGCAATTATTGCAAAACCAGCCGAACACTGCTTTTATCCAAGAAACATTTCAATCACTTCGACGAAGAAAAAGGTAAAAAGGCTCTTTAGTTCTTCTCAAATTTGACTTCCTATTACATTTGATAGGACCAAAGTCTTCGGCTAGTAGGTTCCTTTCTAGCTTTGGACGGTGCTTGAAAATGATTTGTTTTGGATTCTAAAGAATCATTAAGATGTTACGTTAACGGTTAAGAATATAGATCAAATTTATATTTATATACTCGTAATAATTGATGAAAAAGTATTTTGGTAAGTATAACTATAAGGAGTCTTTTTATATATATATATAAAAATATATATATATTATATGCTCCATGTAATAAAGTTATAATTGTACTATTTCAACTATCACATTAATTTGTATTAAATTTTATATAAAAAATTATATTTACAACTTAATGTAAATCTGTAATTAAAATTCTCTAAAAATTGTCAAACATAAAAGGTTTTAGGTCATCCAACAACCATTTTTAAAACTCAACATAATTAAATGTATCAATAATAATAACTTACTACATAATTAGAACATTCTATAGAGAATTTAGACATCAATTAATTTCACACCATAATTTTAAACTTGTTTTTTCTTAGAATTGATTTGGCAGTTGAAAATTGCTTAGATTCACCAAAAATTTATTTTTCCAAAGCTTGAAAATCTCGTGGGCTGTCTGATTCGTTGGTTGATTAGAGAAATATATAGTAAGAAGATTTGACTTTAATTTGGTATTTAATAAACTAAAACCATATGGGTTAGTAGAAATGTGCATTGTCAAACTCTAATTACTAAGTCACCTTTGATTCATTCTTTTTATGTTTTATTTTTAAAATTTTCATTGATTTTTCTACATTTTATATTCTATGCTTTGATTTATCATTTTACTATTTAACTTTAAAGTAAAATAAAGTAAATTGTGTCTTGTATTAATACAAGAAACAAATATTAAAGCAATTTCAAAATAAGGCATAAATACAAAATAAGCAAGGATTAATACAAGAAATAAAACACCTTTACTGACGAAGAAAATATTCAATTAATTGCATTAATTGCAATTTTCTCAAATTGCATTAATACAAAAAAAAAAAATTAATTAACTAGTTGATGCACAAAATGCACATTTTTACACACTAAATAAGTTAGAAAAAATAAAAATAAAAATAAAAATCCAACCCCTTTAAGTGCATAATAGACCCCAAATTTCTGCATCAAACTTATAATTTTTTTTTATTTTTTTTTAAGAAAATATTATGCATAAAACTTCATAATTTTTTATTAATTATTAGTTTAGTTTGTCAAAAAAATATTTTGATTTTAAGAAAATAGTTGAGATTTTTTTTAACTTAAATTTTGATTGAAAATTTCAAGAGTATTTTGAAAATTATTTTTTTCATTTTTTCAAATAACTAATTGACATTATAAATTAAAATTATGTGTCATTTATTACCTAATTTTCAAAAAAAAAAAAAATATAGTTAATCCCATATGGACTCAACTTCCATATCATATTCCCACCCAAAAAATTCAACGTTATCCGAGAAAACCAGTTGCTCCGCCGAGGAAAAGGTTCCGGCGGCCAACTCCATCCACATCTTCGGGGAATCCAACGGAGACTCATTGATAGCCTGAATTTGGCTTGGAGACAATCCAATCCTTACCGGACCCAGATTAGTCGCCGGGTTACTCGACTCTGCAGCCCCCGGAATAGGTCTTCTGAACCTCAACGCCGCCTGCTGAGCCGCCATTTGAACGTCTTCGGGTCTGGAACTCGCCGGTCGAGGAAGACTGTCAACCAGTTCAGGAAAGTTTAGCGGCGTCCCACGTCCTCTGAGGTGCAATGCGGCAACGTCATAAGCCGCCGCCGCCATCTCCGGCGTCTCATAACTTCCCAGCCAGATTCTAGTCTTAGTCCCCGGCTGCCGGATTTCAGAAACCCATTTTCCCCACTTCCTCCGGCGAACACCCCTGTAAGATGATGGCTCGATAGGTTGATTCATATTCTCCGTATAGTATAATATTAATTTGTTACACCTCGTTTGCTTTTGCTTGTAGAACTGCTTTTCGTTTTGGCCGAGAAATGAGTGAAAGATTTGATGTGTATATATAGAAGTATTTTCTGTACTAAGTGTTTGTTTGTTGTTGGATGTTAAGTAAGTTTCCGAGTAGCTACCTAAGTGCGAAGACGCTGGCATTGGCGTGCATATTTACACATGTTTCTGCTCACAAACGATGCCATCACATCATATAAATACACACACACACACACACACGTACATACACCTCACGTTCCAAACTAATACAAAGACTGACGTTTTACATATTACATATATCACAACAAAATATTAAATTTAAATGTTCATATTTTTTAAAATTAAAATTTAATTTATAACTCGGCATTTTATTTATGCTATTAAAATTATTTTGCTTGAAATTAATTCATAATTCAAGTTATAATATTGCGAATAGTGGCAGGAGATAATAACGCTATAGGCAAATATACTTAATTTAATTTAATAGCAATATAATAGTAAAATTTATTATTAATATATTTATTTTCTTAAGAATTTAGGTCCAAAATATCAATTTATTTGAAGATTTTTTTCACTCAACGATGCACATAGAATTTATAAAATTCTTTATTTTTAAAAAATATATCCAAATAGAACAAACCAATAATTGTACTCCATCTCCCATCCTCTTGAATCTTGATAAGGTTTCTATTCACAAACGCGGCATTCGGGTTATCGACACGTGTCGGTAACTTGTGGGCCCAGTGACCGAATCTTCTCCTTTTAAGAATCTTTGTATCTTGTACGACGACGTACCGCATCCATATTCATACCTTTTTAGTACGCTTTGCTATTCCCCAAAGATTCTTATTCCACCATTTTTCTCTTCTTGAAGCTCTTAGTTAACTAATAATTAACATTAAATTAAATTAATTGATAATTAACACTAAACCTTAACAAAGTCTATACAAAATCTTCATTAAATTATATTAATTAATAATAAAATTATAAGTATAAAAAATGGACAAATCGGATTTAGGATGATATAAAATTAATTTAAGTTTATTTTAATTAATTCAAGTTATATCTATAACTTTATTTATGGTAATATCACATGGGTGGATGACCAAATAAGAAAATTTATAAAGATTTTACTAAAGAAAATACTAGTCAACAAAATTTAATTTATAATTTCATTAATTTTTAATATTTAATGGACTAAATTATAATTATCATTTTAGTAAAATTTGAACCCTAGAACAAGATAAATCACGTGTTAAAATTTTAATTATTGTTAAAAAATTTTCATGTTTCTTCAAGCAAATGGTAATTGATTTCACCCATACCTAGCAAGCCAATCACCAATCATAACCTTAAAAAAAATTCCAAAAATCTAGGTCAATAAATTCTTCAAACTCACTGTTTTCAGTCAAATAAGAAGCTGGAGCAAGCTGTATTTTTTTTATTTTTTTTTTAAGTATTTCCTCCTTCTTCTTCGCAGAAAGTTGTTCTGTGCTCCATTAGATATTCGACTCTTGGTTTAGTTCATTGATTGCACCGCCAGCCAACCAGCCAGACACGTGCCACCGCCTTATGCCGTACAGACGTACGGTTTATCCGCTCGTCTACCTGCGGCACCCGGTTGACTGTGATGTCTTCTGTTTGTATCTAGAAATTCATAGACACATGTACCCTTCCCATCCCCACTTTGTCCCTCTCTATTATTTTTATTTATTTATTGTTATATTTTATTTATAAATAAAAAAATAAAAAATTTAAAATGAGAAACCAGCAGTCAATAAAGCCTTTGAGATTCATAAATTGCGGACGGAAGTTAAGACTGTTTTGCTTAGCTTGTCAGGATTCAGTTTACATTAATTAAGGTTATAACTTTTGATATGTCGAGGTGGGAGGGTATCATGTTGTGTCATGTTCGAGTAATTCTCAAACATCATTTATATTTTTTTAAAAAGTTTTTTAATATCAAAATCGAGAAAATATTGAATATACTCATTTTATATGATACTAACGATAAATTAAAAAAAAAAAAAAAGTGACACGTCATTAAATTTGATGATATAACGCATTTTTAAATATTCGATTTTGTAAAATGAGTGTATGCAATATTTTTTTTAATTAAAATTTTTATTCTTTGATTTACTAATGAATTTAGTTATTTGGTGAGTAAGTACATAACCAAAACAATGATTTAAAATTTTTATCATATAGTTTTAATGAAAATAAGATAAAACAATGATTTAAAATAATATTTATGTTAGTTTATTAATATTCAGAGTTGAAAAATGTGCATAAAATTGAGTGATAAAAGTAGATAAAAAAATTTCATTCTTTATTTTAATAGATTTTAAATTATTTTATTAAATAATAGTTTTATTGTTATTAAACTCTCCTAAGATAATAAAGAATTACGATTTTTATTTTAATAAATATTAAATTTATTAAATCATAACTAAGTTCTAATATTTAAAGTCACACCTAATCACTTTATTTTAATTGATTAATTTTTCAATTAAGATTAAAATTGGATCATATTTTAAATCAAAAATTATCTTTAAACACTAAATATTAAATATGTATATAATAGTTTAACCTTTTTATTTTAATAGATTCAATTAATAATAACAAAGAATCACTACAATCGGATCTCAAACAATAATAATTCAAAATTTTATAACTTTATATTTTTGAAAAAAAAAAAAATTAATCCATGGAACTATAAATAATCAATAATTCGTCTAGTTATTTTAATAAAAAAACAAACAGGCTTTGCAAAAAATAGTAAAATGCTACAATTTTGGTCTAGTAAGTTTTGGGGATTAACAAGCAAGGGAGGGAGGGCTAGACTTAATAATTCTCGATAAGCCCAAATGAAAAGGATAAGCATTGCTTTTTAATATTAATTGAAAAATAATATAATATTAATTGGGTCTTAAGGTGGATCCAAAATTTTTAAATTGGTGTAAAAATTTTGAATTCGGGTTATACTCATAATTTTTTATTATTGGCATTCTTAGTCCAAGTAAATTTTAATACTACTAGTAAAAATTCAGAACCATACCATAACCTATATGACATATATAAAAATTTTTATACAAATTTAACCCTACATGCTTTATATTATTTTTAATTGTCTTTATGTACTTATGAAAAGGAGTCAAAGAAATTAGAAAAGAAAAATTAAAATATTAAATTATACGTATGATGACAAGATAATTAGTGATATTAGTTGTGACATTAATTTATATACAAATTTGTATCTGTATCATTGCTAATTGTATAGTATATAAAAATATTTTACACAAATACTTTATATTATATAACTCACTATAAGATAATAAAATATGTACTACTGAATTGTAAGTAGTGTTTGAAAGATTACTCTGTCAAGTATTAATATTAATATCTATAATATTAGCCATATTAATTTTAGTTATATAAATTAATGTGATTGCGTCATATTGATAATACATATTTTATATCCTTTATTTTTTGTTTTTGTAAAAATAAAATATATGATAATAATATAGTAATGTTAGATTAATTTATATACGATAATTTATATAAAAATTTTATTTTTTAAAATTATTATTTTAATATTTTTTTAATAATTTTTAGGTATAAATAATTTAGAAATTAGAATTTCTTATAGTTAAAATTTGTAATTAGGGTGGTTGAATGTGTTGAATAATAAGGCATAAGAAATAAGGAATGTTATATGGTGCTTGTTGTTTTCTGTTTTTTAATTAAAATATTCTTCCTATTTTTATAAAAAATCAACTCATTAGTAATTTATTAAATTATATTTTATTGAGAACCAAGAATTAAATAAATATTTTTTCATACATAAAATAGATAGAATAAATATATAACACAATTAAAAGATAAATCCCATCGAAGCAAATATATATTTAATAAATAATAATTACAAATTAATCATAATCAAACTACACCACATCTCTTCTTATCTTTACATTCAATCATCATTTTGTTAATAAAAAAAATATACAAATGAAAATAGAAAAACACATCACACATACAAGACTAATAAAACTAGCCAAATATATTAAATGAATCATCCCTTTGGCTACCCCTCTCAACACGTTGCACCCACTAAATCAAATTATTTAATAATTAAAAATTTCAAATATCACTAATCAAATACTGAATCCATGATCAAAATTCTTATAACAATCAACACTTGTTGATCATTGATAGAAAATCCCAATGAATTCTTGAAATTTTTATTGAAAAACTTGTTATAATAATTTATACATGTTAAAAGATTTAGAAAGTTATTAATATATATTTAATATTAATTATTATAAGAATGTTAAAAATACGAATGTCTTGATCTTAGTAAAATTCAAATCAAAATTTATTAAATAAATAGTTTATATATATAAATATTTTCAACAAACTCTTTATTAAAATAAGATTAATTTGGTTCTAATTTTTTTTAAAAAATATTTAAGTTTGTAAGAAAAAAATATAATGATTTAGTAGAACGAAATGTATCGAATAATTTAATTATAATGTTTATATTTGTATATATATAAATTATAAAAAATATATAAATATATAAAAATTATAACAAAAAAAGTTGAGAAGTATAGAATACAACTGTTATACCATAGCATGGCCCCCAAAAATGAGTAATTAATATTATTATATAATATTAATAATTATTTTGTGATATCTAAATATTATTTACCTAGGGGTTCCACAGAGAATCACTTTGCATATCATTCCATTCATGATCACCTGCAAATTCAGTGGAGAAAATCATATTTTCCTCCAACATCAACTCTTGAGCCATTTGCATCCACATCTTCGGAGAATCCATTGTTGAATCATTAATGGCCTGAATTTCTCTCGGAGAAAGCCTCACCGTGATCGGACCCAAGCTGCTGCTTCCAGAAGTGCTTCCACCACCAGTTTCTGAAGTTCCAGCAGAAGTGCTTCTGAGCCTTAAAGCAGCATCATGAGCAGCCATCCGAATATCTTCAGCATTTGAACTGGATGGCTTGGGAAGAGAACTCACAAGTTCAGGAAAATTCAGGCGAGCTTCACGTCCCCGGAAATGTAAAGCAGCGACATCATAAGCAGCCGCTGCCATTTCTGCCGTCTCGAAACTCCCTAACCAGATACGAGTTTTCGTTCCAGGCTCACGAATTTCGGATACCCATTTCCCCCATTTCCTCTTACGAACTCCCCTGTAACTCGAAGTAGTTCCTCCATGGATATTGTTGCAAGGTTTTGCTTCCATTCAGTAGAATATTATTCAGAAAGTCCTTCAGGAAATCAAACACTAGATGAAGTTGGAAAGAAAGAAGCGTGATCAAGTTACAAGGATTGTAAGGTATTTATAATTGCTGATCATTGGATTAAATATGATTAGATTGAGACTTTCAGGGAAAGAAAATCTGGGACGAAGCAAGTTTCCAGGCAACTGCCTAAGTGAAAACAGATTATCAAAACTCAAATTCCCGAAACTGTTTTAAATATTTTGATTTCATTAACCAATTACCGAACGCCATGTTTATGAATTGGAAGAGAAAATTGTTGCCAGAAAACATCAAAAATGGATTGGATTGAGAAAGCATTTTGTTTTCTTCTGTTTAAAACGCGGTTTGAAGTTTAAACATATGAAATTGGACCCACTGATTATATATAAATGAGATTATTTATTTATCCACTGAAGGTCTGTAAATTTGTTAATATAAATTATATGAAAAAGAAAAAGTATCAACGGATTAATGACTGACGCAGTGACAAGCGTAGCAAAGAATTGAATATCAACAAAGTGACGCAATCCTAGGATGTTGATGATGGAATGTTTGTTACAGATAGGCTTTTAAAATAAAAACGACATACTGCTGAAACCAAGGTAAAAAATAAAATAATAATAATAATTATTATTATATAATAAGATATTTGCAAACATATCTAAATTAATAATATCCACAAGATTTATATTTTTTTATAAATAATTATATAATAAGATACTTGCAAGCATCTCTAAATTAATAATATCCACAAGAATTTAGTTTATTATAAATTTGTATTTTTTGAGTGGTGTTATAACCAATTTTTATTTTAAATTTAGACCCTTAAAAATAGATATATTTATATTTTTAACCATCATAATTTTAAAAAGTTAGCAATTTTTAGAGTATGCCTATGCTCAAATATAGATTTTATCTGTAGTAATAAAAAAAATCAACGGCAAAATGTTAGAATTTTATAACAAAATTATTAAATCTTTTATATATAATTTTATCTATAAATTTTAGGATAAAATTAGAGAAACTAAATTTTTGAATCAATTTTTATGTACAACGTGATAGGATTAATTGTTCCATAATTTATATCATTTATTATAATTAATTATATTAATTTTATATTTTTATTATTAACATAAATTTTTTATCACAAATATGATTGATTTCTAATTAATATGTTATGGTCCCAAATAGATTCCTTCTATGACCCGACTCACTTGAATTGAAAATGACCCTTAATTGTTATTCAAACCCCACCTCACATTAACAATGAAATTGGATTAATAATACTAATTAATAGATTAATATTAGATTTTCTTCAAAAATCTATGGAATCAACTTTTTTTTTTTCTATCATTTATTGTTATGGTTATATGTCTCCTTCCAAAAATTGACAATGAATTTGAATTTTGTTGGACCATTAGTAAAATAATCTGCATAATATAAAACATATAATAATAATAATAATGTAATATTGTTATGTAAGTTTATATAAATAAAATTTGTATAAAAATTTATATCTAATATTATTTATATATACAACCTAATAATAAAATACAATTTATTAGTAATTTTTTTACAATATAAATTGATTTTTGGAATCATTAGGTCTAACCCATATTAAATATCTATTTTTCCCTCAAAAAAAGGAAAAAAAAAAAAAGAAAGAAAGGAAATCTATGTGCTTAACTTGTTAACAAAATAAATAAATAAATAAATAAATACTAAATTAATAACAACTTTTTAAAGTGCAAATTTTAGTTAATATAAGATAATAGTCTAAAGAAACTTTTTTAACGTAGAAGATCAGATAATAATGTAATCACAAATCATATTCAAAAACCTTAACTTTCATAGTACTTGGAAAAAATTTCTCAACAACGATTTCTTCTTCTTCTCCTCCTTTTTGTAACGAGGATGAATATTTTATTGTTCTTTTAATGAAAAGTTGTAAGCAGTTTTGTGAATTTTTATTAAATTATTTATTTATTTATTTATTTATTTTCTTGAATAGGAATAGGAATCAAAGAACTTATCCAAAACTAATTTTTACCTACCACCCGAAACCTAAAGCATTTGTCTTTGTTTATTTCTTTGTAATCCACCGTCCGAGAGACAAAGGGAATCGACTTTCTTTTTGTTTCTACATACAATAATGTTTCAATTCAAGTCAAAAGTCCTGAATTCCCACTAAGAAACATGTTCTTCAAAGGAAAGGAAAATTGAAAGAAAAAAAATTAAAGATAGGTGGGTCATGGTTGGTGAAATAAATGAAGTAAAAGAATTCTTATTTGTTTGATGAATTTTGTGGTATCAATAAGTGTGTGTGTGTGTATATATATATTAATAAGATAATATTATATTATTAATATATAAAAAAAAAATAGATATGTGATAGTAATACAAGTGTAAAGTTACGTATAAATATATAAAATTGTTATACAAATTCATTCACATAAATTAAGGGAATAATATTATATTATTATCATATGTTATATTATTTCTAATTTTGCGAGATTAAGAAAAACTTTTATGATAATAGAAAAAAGAAAATAGTATAATACTACTCTATCAATTTATATAAATAAAATAAAATATTGCTAAAAATTATTATTGAGAATTTAAACCATAGCAACCGGACGTATCTATGGTCATTCAATCTTTTCAAATTAATTTTTAATTAAATTCTACAAATTTTTTGTTAAATATTTTAATTTAACAAATTTTTAGAATTTAATATTCATGAGATTGTTGCTATTATTTTTGGAGGAAAATTCTTTCTAGACTATTGCTTGGACTCAAACTCTATTGTGCGCTCAACACTCTTTATATTTTAATGACTTGAAATTAATTTTTATATTTCCATTATTTAAACCAACCATAGTGCATTATGACTAGTTTGTGTATTCAATCAACACTCTTTATATTTTAATAACTTGAAATTAATTTTTATATTTCCATTATTTAAACCAACCATAGTGCATTATGACTAGTTTGTGTATTCAATATATATATATATGTACGATGTGACGACCATTCTTTCCTTTTCCCTTTAATTGGAGTAAAATTATTGTCGTTATTAATTGTTCACGTGTTTGTTCCACAAAACAATGACAATTTTATGAAAAAAAGAAAAATCAATACACTTTATTATATTAATAATTGAAAAAAAATATTTATTTGCCATAAGATCAAATTCAACTCAAATTAATTTCGGATATATACTATAAATATTTAAAATAATATAATTAAAATTTTATTTAATAATAATTATGTTAAATTTTTATTTGATACTGTATGATACAGTGTTGAAATTAAAAAAAATCATAGGATATGATGTACAATGCATTAATCTAGTGGGTGTAGTGTATCTCTGTGGTCATGAAACGACTCAATTAAAATTGAATGAATGTTATAATTTGATTTTGTTTGGCTACAACTCAACATCACAAATCCATTTTTACTATTTTTATTAAAGTGGAAATGAAAAACAGCTGGATCTCTTCAGGCTGCAACTTTAATCATTATTAATTATTAAATAAAAAAAATAAAAATATGAACAATAACAACTTACCTTCGCAATAATTATTCAAAGATTTAATTTATACACGCGTTTATTTGACTCACATCATTTAATAGGGGCATTATCTAAACTTTATAATTGTACATTTGTAAAAATAAAAAATAACTTTTATATTTTAATTTTGTAGGTGTAACTTTATTCACTATTGAGTAAAAAAAAGTGTTGAATATTTATATTTTTATAAATTAAAACAAAATTTACGATATAAAAAAATTAAATAATAAGAGGTAAATGCGACAATAATATAATTTTATCGTCTACAAAAGATAAAGATTTTAATAATTAAAATTTTTTTAAATAAATTTATATATATATAAATGAAAATGATAATATAAAAATGGTATGATTGAATTTCTATAAAAATTTATATATATAAAGCGATTTACAATATATATATTAAGTTAAAATTATTATTTATTAAATATTTTTAATATTATAATTTTAAAATTAAATAAAAATAAAATAATCTTAAGCATATTTGAAAACAGCTTACTTGAAATTTAATAACGAATTATCTCAACTAATACAGTGTTTCACCTACTCAAAATCACATCATCAATTATCACAACCTTTTTGAACAATTCCAATAACTCAGTTAACCAATTACACTCTTGCTCTTATTACAATGATTCTATAACATTAATTACTTGTAATCAAGGTATTATTACTTTTGTGTGATATTAGGGTTAGACTTACACTAATATATTCATGTATATGCTGGATTCAATTTGTAACATTAGATCCACAATATTGAATAAGAATTTAGTTCAATTTAATTTTATAATATGTATAATTTTGTTATAATGGTTACATAATTCTATTGTGATTATGCAACTTAATATATGAAAAATATTTTTGTTTTATTCGATGTTATTAATGTATGCAAATTACGGGTGTGCAAAGATGGCTTTTGGGATCGTACTAAAACTTAAAACATACAATGAAAAGATTTGGAAATATCTCTATCGAATTTAAGGTACATACTATTTATATTAAACCCATAATTTAGTATGATACGAAAATCACTCTAATTAAAAATTATTTATTATATAAAATTTAAGGTTAGAGAATTAATTTTTAAAAAAAAAAAACCTGAAAATCGAAACACAAAAGTAGAAATTTTAACAAAAAAAAAATTAGGATCTATTTGAGAATATTAAAGAGAATGCTTACATTTGAGAACTCTTATATTTTTAATTTTTTTTTTATAATATCCATTTTTATCCTTTTCTCTTAATACCCATTTTAATATTTTAAGTACTTCTTTTTTTTTTAAAATAAAAAATTTCTAGTATTACTTAAATTTGATTAAAATTTTTTAAAGTAAATAACCAAACATATGGATATATATTTACATTTTTTTGTAATTTATTACTTGTGTAATACTAATTAGTATAGATTTTTAATAATAATGATTGATTACAGAAGCAAAATGTAGTTGAAGTCCACTAATTTTGTAGCCGACACATTAAAACCCAAAATTAAAATTAAGGATTGAAAATTTAAGGAAAGTTAATAGTGTTAATGATCCAAATATGTACAAAAGCCAATTACTTTAGTGATAATTACTCGTAGTTCAATGAAAGAAAAACAAAACCCTAGATTTTTTGTCCACCGACATTATTTGACGCTGGCTTTAATAAGCATTATGTAATTAGGTTAACAATAATCAAAACAATCTAATGTTTGGTAGGCTACAAGGATATCATGCATCATATTATTAAACCATTCACATCAAGTGTCAATATTAATAAAACATTCTATATGGGTGCTAGGGTTTTGGGATTCATGTACAATGTGAGATTTTTAATATGTTTTATTAAAAATATTATAATGATAAAGATTTATTCTCATAGATTATAATATATTTTTAATTTAGGTTTATATTTGTATGATTTTGTTTTTAGAGATTATTAAATATAATTTGCCTTGTTTTGAAAGGTTTGATCGATAATCCTTTATAATTTAGTAATGACAAATTTTAACCTCGTTTGATATTGAAAATATTATGATTTTAAAAATAACAATAATTAAAAAATAAAAATATTATTAATAAAAAAATGAATAAATTTTACTAAAATTTGACGTTAATGAATTCTTTTTTACCTTTAATTTTAAAGCAAAATCAAAGATGATAATTGCAAACAAAATTTTCAACACCAATACTTACGTCATCCATTTCAATTTTATTATTCATAATCTCAAAGGATTGTATTTCAATTTGAAGATGAAAATAATATCAAAACCATAACTCCTCAAAAAACTCAAATCTTGATATTACAAATATTTTATTATAACGAGTATTTAGTCATAAATTTTAATAAAATATCACAAAACTGTAATAAAAACTATATTTTGGATAGATTTATAAAAGCAAACATGTGCACAAATCCTGCTTCATTAAAAATCCAACAACTATGGGATATTCGTGAATGCACTCAATGCATAATTATAATATAATCAAAATTTTAATTAAATTAAAATAATATGTGCTACCATCTTCACGATCTTTTTTCATTATTTAGTTTGCGGGCAAAGAGTTATTTTTTTCTTTTTATAGATAAAATATAAGATTTAATTTAACACTGTTAATAATATTATTTATTTTAATTTAATTTTTAAAATTTTAAAATTTTATTTTTTATAATAGATCAATATCTTTTTTAAAAAATTTTATTGATAATTTAAAATTAATATTCATACAAATAATTCAAAATTTTTTTTACTTATTTTAATGTGAGATAATTTATTCAATGTCTTCAACTATCCCAATAATTTGTTAAAAGTCGCATTTTATTTGAGTCGCGTGACTTCTCACTTTTTAAAATCATATCATATCGTTACATAAACACTCGACAGAATTTAAAGAATTTTCTTTATCTTTTTAATTCAAAATGCCGAGAAGATTGTTCATGAAACTGGTATTTTTGAAAATATCTTCCATATATATATATATATATATATATATATAGATATATATATATATGTTTGTTAATAATAATTCATATTAAGTAAAGCACAATTGCAAAGCACACACAAAGAAAGAGGTTGAGTGAATAAATTAATGCAATACATTGGCTATAATTAATTAATTAGGTAATAAATAAAAAATAGAATTATTTTTTATTTTATAATGAAAGAGACGTTATAAAACTTTTGACTGAATTTAATTAAAAACAAATTATGGATTTGCAAATGTCAGCTCCAAAATCTATTGGACTTTGTGGGTCCAATATGTTGGAAATGGCGGTGTGACTAAATCTTATTTATAATTTAATTACTCTATTTTGACTGCAATTAATCTTTTGGAAAATATTTTGACTCGCTTACTTTCTTCTTGCCTCTTTTCCAATGGAAGGTCCCATGTGTTTTCAAAAGCAAATAAATTTAAAATTTTAGGGAAAAAATATTATAAATACTAAAAGTAAGTTTGATAATATTTTTAAAATAATGTTTTTAAAATTGTAAATGTTTGTCAATAGGGCAAGATCATTGTGGGATCAATAATTATAACTCTTTTGTTGCAATTTCTAACCTTTCATTATTTTATAACATAAGAAAAGTATAAAATTTATAATAAAAAAAATTAAAATTTATAATAAAAGAGTTGAAAGATAGTAAAAATGCAATAAATAGAACGAATTTACCACAACATGATTCTTTTAGATTTGGGATTGCTATTGAAATAAATAAAATTCATTTTGAGTGTTTATTTGTTTCTTTTTTGGTTAAAGCTCGAATATAATTAAGTTATTTTGCGCAAGTTTCAAGGGCATCAAACCTTATAAAAAAGCAATTATTTGGGCTGCTCGGTATCAAATTATTTGGGCTGTTCCATATGACAATATTGAGGCCCCATAAAGTTTGTTTTTCGTTATTTGGTCCGAAATCGTTTTATATGACTAAGCCCATTTAGATAAATAGATATATAATTTTTATGTGAAAATAATAAAATCACGTTTAAACATATTTATTAAACAAATAAATTTCTGATATTATCAATGGAACATCATTTCTTAAATATTTTGATTGATCTAATATAATCTTATTACTGTTATTTAATCATATAATTCTTTGTGATTATTTTTATTTTAACTTCAATGAAAACCATTATTTTCCTTGGCAAGTAAGACTACCATTATACATTGATATCCAACAAATTTAATACATTTGCAGAAAATTGACCAATCAATATGGGATAGGAGGTTTAAAGAGCTTACTTGGAAGAATTGAAACAGCAAGAATACCATTTAAGAACTTTGATCTTTTCCTACATACATTTGGAATTATACGTCTCCTTTTTATTAATATCATTTTTGAACTAAAGGGTTGTCGTTTGAGAGATTAATCTGGTGATCTAAAAGCAGTTATGAACGAGACAGTGTTCAGCCTGCAATCAAGTCTGGAGAGACAACCTCCATTCCATCACACACAAGCACAGAGATATTATTTGAGATTGCATTAAGTGGAAGGGACTGGATTGGACTAACATGGCAAAAATTCATATATATTCTTCTCACAGAGTCCTAACCTTGCTTAATTCCGTTCTGAATGTTACAGGCAGCTATTGGGGCTGTAACTCGGTTGCTGCAACAATTTCTGCAACTGGCAGGCTGGCTATGATTATGTATGTTATGTTATCAAATGTCAAAAATTGTACTTCTATCAGTTAGCAAGTTCAATAGTATATGTACACCAGTATAAAGAAAGATGTACTGGAAAACAAGAAAATTTTTTTATCGATTGTTAAGTCCAAAAGTGTTATATTTTATGTATGTGTATATATACCATTTGAACAATTTTCTGTGTAGTTCAAGTTGGCTAAATGAATCCAGCTACTGTATATCATATTCTCAATTGCGACTAGTCACTAACATATGTGTGTACTACACAATTTTTCAGCAAATTTACAGTTGCTTAATGCATATGTTACATGTTACATCTCAAAGGAGAAAGAAAATCAGAATCTATGTTGACTACATGTACTTAAATCACAGTGTAAGAATACACTTCATTCATTTCTTTTGAGTTACGTCGTTCTTACTTGTTTCATTGTAGATTATGAATATAAGCCGTAGTTGATCAGAAATGGACCTGTTTCAATGACAGAGTGCAGTGATCATTTTCTCTCCGAGGATAAAAGGCAGCAAGTAAATCCAGAATTGCGAAAAGACTCCCAGATTCTGATAATCAACTCAGACTGATCCAAATTTGAAAAAACCGAAATAACGAACGCAGGTAGAATTTTCAAAATAGCTCCGTCTGCGAACAATCTCTCCAGCGTCTCAAGTTCTGCTGGTTCTGTTAGTTAACAAACATTTCACGCCAAATCCCATTTCAGCCCGTTTGTTCTATGGCTTCATCGTCTCAACAAAACTCCTCTCTAGCGACGTAACCAGAATCCCCCATTAACTCATTCAATCCATCCAATAAAGGGTAAATCCCTTGTGCCTGGACGTTTGACGTATCTCCCACAAAAAATGGAGAAAATCCAGTGTGCACGTCAACCCAAGCACAGCCAGGAGCCTTCCTTACATCCAAGTCTTTCACGAAAGTTCTCACCTTTGCTAACTTGTTCCAACAACCAGTAGCAGCACACATATTTGCTATCAACACGAAGTAACTGGAATTTCCAGATCTCGTTTCCAAGGACTTTTCAGCTTCCCATTCCCCTATATCTGTATTACTATGTATTCGACAGGCACGTGATAATGTAGCCCGCATGGCAGAGGTAGGAATGTAAGGCATTTTGGCAATGATCTCCTTTGATCAACCATGCAAGCAATGTGCTCCAATAATGGAAATTAATATACCATAAATTCTTGTGATCTTTTCAAACAGCATGTTACCTTCAACCATGAGACCCAAATGGCTACAAGCTGATAGAACTGCATGGTTACATGGTCAGGTTTGATCCGATACTTGTTCATCTCTTCAAACAGTTTCAGTGCAACTTGCCCTTCTCCGTGGATCCCATACCAGCGATCAAGTATAAGTCACTTCATCTTGTCTGCTCATCAAATCAAACACTCCTTTAGCTTTTACAACTTTTCCTGATCTTGCATATTGTCCATGTCTAAAATTTATGGGATAGGAAACTCAGCCGCCGCACGGATTTTTATTTTCTCTCAGCCGGTGGTGCAACCGCCGAGAGTTTTCCCGCGTCGATAAAGCATCAGCCTAATAATACCTTAAAATCACAAATAACAAACTAGGAGTAATGTCCAAATTTTTGGCCTAAGAACTCGGATACTCAAATCAAACTTGGAATTAAGTAAAATAAAAGTACCAATCTTAAAGTGAAGAGAGGAAGAGTACTTTTGTTTTACAGGTTCTAACCCCTTTGTGTTGGTGCTGGGCTAATATTTATAATACTTGATGGCCTATTTTTCAAGTTCTTACACGTGCGAGACATTTTAAAGTGGGAATAATCAATATTGTCAGACGGATTTACACGTAACTTATGTAATCATTATTTACTAGTTGAGGGCAATGTAATAACTATCTAAATTGTAACTTCTGGGGTTGTTATTTCGAATTGGACACTTGGTGTAATATGTTTTTCGCCTTCGCCAGCCTAATAATATTAACTTTCACGTGATCGAGATTATAATAAGATAAGTTATTAGGGTAGCAAATTGAATTACATGAAATTATTTGAAGTGAATATAAAATAATTAAATAAATTCAAATTTAAAAAATTTAACACGAATAAGTGAATGATAAATATATTAAATGAATAATAATAATTATGTTAAATATTTATTTAAAATAAAATTAATTAAATAAATAATCGTATTTAATTAAATAATTATACTTAAATAAATTATTGTATTTAATCAAATAATCGATATTTATATAAATAATTATGTTTAAATAAATAATTTTATTTAAATAAATAATTATATTTAAATAGATATTAATATTTTAATAAATTTAAAAATAATAAAATTTAATAAAATAAATTTTATTTTAATAATTAAATTTATTTATAATTTAATTAATTATATAATTTATTTTTTTAATTTTTTTTGCTATAATTTAAATAAATTTAAATAAATAATTATATTATAATTGTATTTAAATAAATAATTGTGTTTAAATGAATAATTGTGTTTAATTAAATAATTATATTTAAATAAATAATTATGTTATATTTATATTTTTTAATAAGAATAATAATTATGTAATATTTATATTAAATAAATATTAATCGTAACTTACGTCGAATTGTCACTCATAGGTACTGGTTCCCTATTTAGTGTTTGACGTTATGATTTTAAAATCGATTTGTTTTTACGTACCTTGAGCCTTCGATAGTTACGATCTTCTCTCCTTTTAGTGCAGCGCCAATATCGAAATGCTGACGTGGGACTGGCGAACTTTCGCTTAAGCGGTGGTCACTCATTCCCTAATCCTAACACTTAAATCTCCACGAGAGCATTCCATAGTAATAAATAGTCCTTGAACATTGCACGTCTTAAAATGTAACAATGGAATTCTTTACCGTTAGCTACTCTAGCAGAGAGGCAGAATGCTGGCAGTTGTCACATAATTTGGTTCAATCCCATAATGATGTATCTATCTAAAAAGGAACGAAGCTTCCTCAGCTCGGTACTTGTGAGTTAACCAGAAACCATGGAGTTCCCAAGTAATTATATATTTTTCTTCCATCATCTGAAATGAAATATAGGCATGTCGAAGTTCTTTGCACCTTGAATACATAGTGATCAGTGCATTTCTAGCATTATTATACTCAGCACAACGACTGCGAATTGCGGTACCATTAATCCCCTTACCCAATTTAAAAGGCCCCAATGAGGCACATGGTCGGCGTTGCACAAAAATCAACATGACGCGGTGGTTGTCGTTGGTGTATTCGCCTCTTTTCTTTTCTTTTCTTATCTTAATTCAATTAAGAATATATTTAAAAATAAAGTATTATAATTAATTTAAATTTTTTTAAAGAAATATAGAAAAAATCTATTTGAAGCAGTATTTTATAAATTTATCATGTTAAACGTGACGGAATATTTTATAATCTTTAGAATTTCATTTTTCTTTTATCCAATTGTACGTGTTTTAATACATTATTCACATTTATTGCATTTTCAATTAAATAGTTAATATTTGTGAAATTAAATGAAAGCTAGTCTTTTAGAAAAATAAATAAAACTTGTCCAATTTTTAAAACATTTAATAAAATTTTTTATTAAATTTCTATTTTTTTTTTTTCATATAGCCGTTTTGTTCGGGGGAAGTTGAACCACTAGACCTATCACGGGGTGTGGCCTCCCGCGCACACCGCATGTTCAAGTCACGTGCCAAAAAGCTTTAAATACACCCCAGAAAAATTCCACGCGTCACCGACCTCGAAACTTAAATTGACGGAGTCGGGACCGTCTGTTCTTAGATTGCTTCGCCACGGAGGTTCAGAGACACCGCGAATCTTCGGTGTCTCCGCCTCCAATCTCCGCCTCTTTCGACATCTGTAAATAGAAGGATCAAGGGCTCGTCAATTCCTTATACTCTGTCGTTTTACTCTGTCTGATCAAAATGTCGGTGATCTCGAACTTTGCGACGTCTCCACATGGCCGCAACCAAAATGTCACTAATATAGCGGAGAGAAAGTTAAAGCGTGAATCGTCTTTCGGCGTAAATTTGAGGATTTCAAGACCGTACGAGGTAAATTTTCAATATCTGTCGTTCTTGAGCTTCTCATTCACTCACCGGTTTCATGATCATACTTTGTTCAATATTTATTTTGTGTTACATTGCTGTACAGATATAGGTCTTTTGTTACTTCATCTGTTGTTTACTAAATTCGATTATGAATTAGTGAACAGTCAGAATATGACTGGCGGAAGTATTAAATTTTGTACTTCTAGCTCTGTTTTGATGTGATTCATTACGTTAAGTAGCTAATTGATTTTGAGTTTTGATACTTAAATGTGTTTCATCTATAGACGAGCTTGTGAGCACTATTGGTTCATTCATTTGGTAAAGATTTTTTTTTCTTTTTTTAGAATGGTGGGTTCTGTGGCTCTGGATTAGCTCTTGGTCAATCAAGCAGTGTTGGTAAACGTACAAGGGTTCTTATGGCATTAGTAGATAAGAGGCTTGCTCGTGGCAGGGATGTGGCTGAGCCTTCTGGGATCTTGGTAATAAATTCTTGGCACATGATACTAGTCTAGTTTGTATATATAATAGTCGAAAGTCCTCATTCGGATATGGTTACGTTTTTTGCTTTCTAGTATGACAGCTAAATTTTGATATGTTTGTTGTAGGGATATGATCTTGTTCAAGGAACACTTGTAAGTCTTACACATCCCTCAATCTCCTGCTTACATGCAAGCGCAGCTTGTTGTTTGTATTGGTAATCATGTCTTATCGTTCAGAATATAGTGTTCCTAATCCAATCAGAGTACATTTGGTGAAGTGCTGCTGAATAAACTGCAGATTTTGTTTTCATCCTCACAATCATAACTGTGTACGTAAAATATTTGGTCTGCAGGTAAGATGGAGTTCTGTGATGGACAAATCAATGCCGGATCCACCAACGGCTGTTCTCTTGCATGGCATCCTTGGGAGTAGGAAGAACTGGGGTATGTGTCATGTATAATTCTAAGCGATTGGTATTTTTATCTTTCTGCCAATGGTTCTCCATGAACTTCAGTCCAGTCATTTGTCATAGGCAGTTATTGAGAATGTTTTGTTTGTGTATCTTTTCATTTATAAAATGGATGGTTTGAAATGTCACTGATTAATTTTTAATAGTACAGGAACTTTTGCCCGAAGATTGGTCCAAGCATTTCCAACATGGCAGGTATTGTTAATTAAACTTATGAGTGCTACGTATTCTTTTCTGTACTATATGAATCATAGTGCTCCATGCCTTCAAAGGTAGCTATGGCTGTGATGTATCTTTGTAGCTGACGTATAATATTTTATTCACCTGTAATATTGGTTGAATATTTTGTTCCATTTCTTGGTTTACGTTGGCTAACCTATTACATGAGCTCAAATGGAATTGCGCAAAAATATTTACATTTTTGAGTATGAGGAGAATCTTACTTGTTCCAAATGGCTGGTTGATCCAGTTTCTCCTAGTAGACCTGCGGTGCCATGGTGATTCAGCTTCAATCAAGAAAAGGGGACCCCATACTGTTGCCTCAACTGCCCTTGATGTCTTGAAGCTGGTGCGTAGCTCTTGATTGTTGGCTGTGAATTTTGTTCATCGATTTAGGTCCTTACTCATTCTGCATTGTTAGAAACTGAGATCTAATAACTTCTTTAATTCTGAATTAGCTAGAACACCTCTCCAGCCATTTGCATTGCTGTGTATGGTTCCTGTATCATTTAATATAATCCAGACGCTTATTCAATGATGAAAACTATGATGTTTTCACTTCTGTTCAGCCAACATATGGAGAAGGAATCCATTTGCACCAGTTACTTGTATACTGTCTTTTCACTATTTGTAAAATGTCTTTAACTGGATTAGCCAACCAGATGTGGCAATACTGTCAGATGTGTTATGCATATCAAAATTCAAGTTTCTCGGTTGATAGGCGACTCCAAAATTTAAAAGATAATATAGAACTTAGTGAATATATCTATAATTTGAAAGATTATTCAGTGTGTAGTTATGAAATCAACTTAAAATTCATAAGCATAATGAGTGCAGGACAGTTGCTTTATCAAGGACAAGTGCAATGTTCTTTCGTAAACTAGTATTGGGGTTTGAAGCTTTACTTATGAAAGAAAGTTGAGTCAGAAATTTTGAAATGCATATGCTTTGATGAGATTATGAGTCTATATAATAATAGGGTACTTGAGAATTTTTGTTTGATCGTCTCCCTGAAGTCAGCAAATCCAAAAAAATCCTGTCTAAAATTAAAAACTTACATCGTGTTTGTTCTTTGGTTGAGGTCTTTGTGGCTTTATTTTCAATTTTTTTCAACATTTTCTCTTTTTTTCTGGTTGGGTTAGGTTGCTCAACTTAGAATAACACCCAGAGTTTTAGTTGGTCACAGCTTTGGAGGGAAAGGTATTTTTTGTTATTTTGGCATTTAATTTCCTTCAACAGCAGACAATTGAATATGATAGTTTAATTAATTATTTTTCAGGTGGTTCAAGTGCTTATTATGCTTCATTATTATCTCTGCAGTTGTCTTGAGCATGGTGGAACAAGCTGCCAAACCTCTTGCACGTCCTGTCAAAGTAAGTTTTCTCCCTGCTAAAGGTTGTGAAGTTGATTTTTGACTGACGTTGAGTTGAACTTCAGATGTACGGATGTTCTCTTAAAGTTTAAAGCACTTGAAATTAAGAAACCATGTCCACTTTAGGGTGATACAAACTTTTAACATGTTAATATACTCCAAAATTTTGTGGGATGAAAATTATTGCGTTTTGCTACATATTTAGAGTAGAGAGGGCCTTGACAATTCAAACAAGTGTCCAATTTTCTTCTTGTGTCAAGCACCATATAGAATGAGTGTCCAAGCCCGCATGCCCTTTTACAAAATATTCTCCAGTCTGTTTTTAGTTTATGGTGAGCCCACAGGTTTAGGAGTCCAAGACCTCCAGTGTTTTTGTTCATCACCTTTTTGTTTTCTGATTATAGGTTCGTCTTTTATCTCTTCTAATTTATTTGTGGCAGGTTTGGGTTTTAGATGCTACTCCTGGAAAAGTCAGAGCTGGTAGAGATGGAGAGGATCATCCAGCTGAGCTGATCTCTTTCCTTAGTAAATTGCCTAAGGAGGTGAGCTTTTACTTGTGATGCATCACTTTAATTTTTCATTTACAGATGATGCATCCTATTATATAACTGCTTTGATATATGATAAGTAATCTGTAAATGCACTGAGCTTTCATATGAAGTCTTAAATTAATCCATAATGAAAGTGCACAAGGTAAAGATTTGATGCTTAATCAAGTCAACTCAAAAGATGCCAAGCATAGCTTTGTATATCTGTGTGTTGGCAACATAGATGTTTTAGTACTTTTGGTTATTGTTTTCCGTATATTCTGTTTCTTTTATTTTTCTTAGCCATGGTTGTAAGTTTGTTATTATCTTCCACTAAGTTAGGTCATCTCGAAGTGCGAGGTTGTGAATGCTCTTATTCAACATGGCTTTTCCAAAGATGTTGCACAGGTACAGTTCAAACGTCAATTCTGTCCTTATTATATTGTATACTTTTAATTTGAATTTGGGAATTCAGGACAACTACACATGAATTTGCCATGTATCAAGAGAATATTTCTGTACCCATGTGCACTTAGGAGTCCCTGCTTCAAATATGTTGATATGCTTAACAATCCATTACGCAGTTTAGTCTCTTAATTGCTAACTTATATACTTGGTTCTTCAGCTCTTATTGACAACTAAGTTCTGTCACCAGAGTTCGTCCAGTGTTTCTCTCTATGATTGCATCTTTCTCCCCTCTTGCCTGTCCTCACCTTCATCCTGTCTACTCAGGAATCGATCTACAGGACTGATTCTAACCTCTGTGAGCTAATAAATTCTTTATCTCTGTGTTCCACAGTCAGTATGAAGTTATTGTGATTATCAATTTGTAGGGATGCCAACTATATTGCATATGAAGATATAAATTAGGGTTTAAGAAGGAAATTGCATATGGGAGGGATGAGAATGCATCAAAAATGATTTTCCTGACTGAAAGTCACAGAAGTTGAAAATGAGAACTTGCAATTATAAATTCTGTTTTATATGTCTCCATTCTGTTTCAGGCTTGTTTATCTTGTAATAATGGTGCTGGTAATGCCCTTCTAATATTTACATCTATTCATGTTTTTTGTCCAGTGGGTGGTAACAAACCTTAAACCGTCTGGCTCTCCTGGCTCATTATCATCGAGTTTCTCATGGATTTTTGACCTTGAGGGAGTTGCTGGAATGTACCAGTCCTATGAAGAAACAAATTTATGGTATTTACGTTTACCTTTTATCTTATTATCATGGATGGAAGTGAGTGTTTTACTCACAAGTAATGCCTTGGTAGCTGTTTTATTCTATATTGAGTTGAAATGGGAATGCCTCTCTCTCTCTCTCTCTCTGTTCTAAGTTTTTAAATCTTGCATTAAACTGGCTTTTTAATTTGACCAAATAAAATAGGAAACTAGTGGAAAACTTGCCTCGAGGTGTGCATGTTAATTTTTTGAAAGCAGAGAGAAGCTTGCATAGGTGGGCCCTTGAAGATATCCGGAGAATTCATGCCGCTGAGGAGCTCGCATCTGACGGGGGAGGTGGAGTTGAAATGCATGTTCTTGAAGACGCCGGTCATTGGGTATGTCATCACATGCTTCTTTACTTAATTTGTTTATTCAGGCACATGCTGCACATGGTATTAACTGTATTGTTAAAGCAGCGACAGAGAACATTAACAGTGTTCTATTTTAACTATATAAAATATAACTGAATAATGTGCTTGCCTCCATTTTCTGCTTTGACTCAAGTTTCAGTTCTATCAAGGAAAGAAATATTTTCTAGGCAGAGAGAATCTGTTTCTTGTAAGTTGTGTGGAAAACTAGAAAACTAAGAAGGAAATGAATATTTCCAATTTAGACGTGAAATACTTATTCAGGAGAAAGTCTATTTCTAGACAAAATCTCACTGAACATCAACACTGTTGAAATCTCTAAGCAGAAAGTCTTCAATTTGATTGTCTAAAAACTCGGATCTGTCAGGCAGTGATCAGATCACTTTGATCAATTTTCAGACTTATAGCTGGTGGAAGAACTTTTGACCGCTTGTAGCAACATGCAAGTTGAATTAATGGTTTTTGAAAATTGAAAACACGTTCAATGTGGACTGATTTTGCTTCCCTAATAACTTTATTTGGAGAAAAATCTCCTAACAGAGTGCAAGTCTAACACAATGCTTTATTTGTTTTATACTCTTAAAGTTGCTGCTTATGCTTACTTCTTGTTTCTGCAGGTACATGCCGATAACCCTGATGGGCTCTTTAGGATTCTTTCATCTTCTTTCCGGGGATTCTAATATTTGTTGAGAACATGTTCAGTTCCACATCAGTTTTTGGATGGCTGCTTGCAAAGTAAGGCATATCTTTACTTATCGTATATTTGTATGGTAACATTGTGTGCAGCTTTCTTATTTTTCCTCTTTATTGTTCCCCCTAAATTTTGGTCCTCATGGTTGGTTATGTTCTTGCTTGAAGGAAGTGATTTTTTTTTAAATTATGACTTCTCTCCCACCATCGATCTGTCTGATAATTTTCTACAGTATGTAATGTAATCATCTGTATAAATTCTTTTAACTGTTTGCCAGTGCTTTAGGTTTTATGAAAAGTGTATGTCACTACATTATTTAGAAGTCTCCGTTTAATTTTCTATAATCCATTTAGATACATGCCCATTTCTTGATCAACAATCATCTGAAAATGTCTTTTAAATATAGCATCATCTTTACTTCGGTAAAACTTCAAACGCAAGCAAAATCTGTTTCTATAATCATCACACACACACAAGAAGTTATGCTTCAAGGTCACACAATTTCCTATATGTTTATTATTCCTCCATGAAAACCGTAATAAAATTTTTGTCCAACACCAATGTTGAGTTAGGTGGCTACAAGGATAGTAGCTGTAGATAAATGTAAGCAAGATTGATGGGATTTTCTTGGTGAAATCGATGAACCTTTGTCTGTAAATTCACCAAAAGACTTCTTTTTCCCTAAAGAATGAGACCATTTCATTTCCAAGGTCCCATGTAGATTTTCTTCTCTTTCATTTGGCTGTTTAACCCCGTTGCATGGTATATGGTGTTTAGGTGTTCTGGTTTGCCAATGTAATATTCTGGTATCTGTGATGCAAGTTTCCGATACTCATCACACGCTTTTGCTATCTCAAACTGGTCTCTAAATTCCAGTTCAACCATAAATGGTGGCTGCCTTTTGCTCGCAGGTGCAATCGTCATTACTTCAATATATTCATGTGTTCCTACAAAGTAAAAGCAAAGGCAAATAAAATTGATACACCTTCACATTAGATTTTGATTATAATTTTTTTAGGCAGATATTTATCGAGACCATTTACCAAACTTGCTTGTATTATTTATGTGATGAAGTAATAATAATAATAAATTTGTATTTTGTAGGCTGAATTTCCAAAGGATGTGTGGCATGATATATTCAGGTGTATTATACATTTTTATTTCTTTTAATATTTTATTATAACCTTTTATCCCTTTTGTTATAATTTTAATGTATGAAAATTACGAAAAATAAAAAAAAAAAAAATGTTAAGACATCTATGCCCACAATTGAATGCACCCCTTTATTTAACCAAAATTTCCTCAACTCTTAACTGCAAAAACCATGAAGATGTGTGTAAAAACGGCAAGAATATCGAAGACAAAAGTAAAATTGAACGAATAAGAAAATAAAAGCTTAAAAAATAAATTAAATTATAAAAAAAAAGAACCTGAAGCAAAGCTTCTTTTGATTGCCGGAGCAAAACTCTCTGTGTGGAATGACCACAGTGCAACTTTAATTTCCTCCTTCGATTATCTGTTCCATCTTCTTCTTCATCATCATCGTCATCACGATCATCAAAACAATGGGTTTCATCAACTCTTCAACGTACAACAAAGAAATCTTCTCTTCTATACTTACCATGCTGTTTTTAGAATTCTTCTCTTCTTCAAAACTTTTGCTCGTCTTCTTCAGGTTTTTCCGTTTCTTCTATTTTCTTTCTTTCTTTCTTTCTTTTTTTAAGACTTGTTTTAAGAGAATAGAAGATATCTCTCTTAAAAAAATAGACTTGTTTTATATAGTTAAGTATGCCACGAGGTACAGCTCATCCCTAACCCTTATCAATAAGGCTTATATTTAATTTTTCTCTTTTTTTTTTCTTTTTTTTATATATCAATGCCCTTAGATATTATTTCAGATGAAATCGTCAGAATAAATTCTTTATTTGTAATCCACAATCATGTGTCAAAGTGTGTATATGATAAGAATGACTTATAAAACTCGTGTAATAAATTTATGAAGAAGCAAATAATAAAAATGAGAATTTACAAAATTTAAATACCTCAAATAGAAACAAATAACAATACTTTGTTATAAATTTAAAATATATAATAATAATATTATTAGAATGTGTCTCAAGAATCAGGAAGAAAAGAAATGATCCCTTATTTAGTCATCTATACAGAAGTCAGACACTTGCTTTTTTTTATTTTATTTTATTTGTTATAACGCAATAATTCTAACATTATTTAACATTAACTATCATTACCTCATTTAATATAAAGTATTGTTTTAACGTCTTAAAATAAAAAGATAAAGTATAGAAAATATTACCTGAAATAGAATTTTTACACAATGAAAATTTATAACAAACAATATTAAGTATGAATAAAATTTATAAAATTTATAAAGGATAAAATCGAATTATGACAAACATATATGTTTTATATATTTAAAATTTTTTTTTATGCAAATTAAGTTTTACTATCTAAGATCGTTCAATCATATAATGTCAATAATGTTATCTCATTAGTATAATTAATAAATAATAGATTTAAATTAATGAGAATAGATTTTTTAAAATGATATTTTGTATGATCATACACGTGTCATGAGTTTATTAAATTTTTATAAATATATGTTATTTATTCAATTTTTTTTAAATTTTTTATTTTTTATAATTAGTATGTCACCATTTAGGACATGGGTCATGAAATGGTACAGCGTAGTTTGTACGATATGTATTTGCAATTTTTTTAATCATTTGGTTGTAATTAACATTTTTTTATTATAATTTTTAACTTAAAAAAATTTATATAATTTTTAAAATTTTTATTATAATTTTAAAGTTTTTCATTATGTACCCTAAATTTATGGATACGACATTTTTTTAAAACAAAGTGTGTGTGTATAAAATTTTGGCTTGTTTTGTAACATGAATCATTAATTTTGTCTACAAAAGGAAATTGTAATTTTGTTGAAATTAGATTGCTTGAGTTATTTTTTTTATATTTATATTTATGGAGATCAACCCACAATTTTTGTGGATTAAGTCTATAAAAAAAAATGTGTATTAAAAAATTGTGGCTGACACAAATTGAATTGCAGTAACCATATCCTTCTCTTTTCTACTTCCTCGTCATCCATTTTCTGTGGAGAACAAAAATGAGCGACTCTTCAATTTCCTTTTCTTGATTTTCGTTCGACAAACTCCATTTCAATGGCTTACTCAACTTCGCCTTTCCGTCAAAATTACACATTTACCCCGCCCCATTCGACCCTTTCCAGCAGTTCCAAACCGTCTCCGCTCCGCCACCCAGTTCCCGTCTCAACCCACCGTCTTTCCGCCCTTGCATTGCCGTTGAATCATCGTTTTTCAGTTCTGAAGGTGCCCACATGGAGAAAGTTGACGTGCAAGGCAGCGGAAGTGTCGGTGACGGAGGAGTCGTCGGCTTCGAGTGGGGACAGCGGAGAGGCCAACTGGGTGCCGGTGGTTCCGCTGGTGGCTCTGCCTAAGGGGGAACGGAGAGTGATAATACAGGACGGTGAAACGATATTGCTTTTGTGGTATAAAGATGAAGTTTTTGCTATTGAGAATAGGTCACCTGCTGAAGGGGCTTACAGTGAAGGATTACTCAACGCAAAGCTAACACAGGTGTTTTTCTTTTTATTTCTTTTAATTTAATTTTATTTGATTACAGGTTTATTTTGATTGTTTTATTGCTCACGATGATGAAATTATGTATTCTTCAGAATTTTAAATGGTTGAATGGATGAATAATTTGTTTTGTTGATTGTCACATTCCCATTTTGCTAGCGAAGACGGCTTAGATTATAAGAATTCTCACAAATAAGTGGACATATTTTTGGTTAAAAGTCTACTTGGTTGTTAAGCTTGATAGAATGATAATGTCTTGTTTGAACTTAGAACTCTGGCAGTTTAAGTGATTGTATCTTGTTTGAACTAGGGAATGGTACCTACTTTAGACTCAGTGAACAAAGAAAGGTCGACGAATTCTTGGGTATTGAAAAAAGAATTGGAGAATCTGTGCATGTCATCTGTTTAAGAAATGGAAGGCAAAGATACTTGTTCTGAATGTTAAAATTTAGGTTTGCTTGTTAAGGTGAATGGTTTGCATGGGAGACGGATTGCGGCAATTTCATTGTTTTGTGTCAAATGGGTGGTTTGTATTTTAATTTTGGTGCTTCAACGGGAGAGGAGGAGGGAATTTCATTAGTTTAAGTATTTTCTGTATTGGAGAACATTCAATGTTCAGCCGAGCCCATCTCAGTTTGTTTGTGACCTAAGGCTCAGCATTTAGAAGATGATGCTAATTACCGAGTGCATTCATATGTCTAATGCTGGAGGCTGATTATTTGACTGAGATGTTCTTAGCTTGTGACAGTATTAATGAATTGCTGATACAAAGTGGAAAGTAAAATTGGAGATTAGTGGTTTCATACATCTCGATTTATCCATTATCATTTCCGGTTCTATTTAAGTTGTGGAAGAGGACTAGTGGAGCTGGTCACACTCATTAAAAGAGATAACCATGTTACACACCAGCTGATGCTGCTTACTTGTTTTACTCTCTATATCCATAACTGTGAGGTTTGATAGTGTTAACAAGACCATGCTGCCTAAATACACGTTAGACTTTTCCATGATAAAAACACTCCAACATTTTACTGTGCATATTGGGCTTTCTTGCATTCCACGAAAGCAACAACTTGACAATATTTTTTCCTCTCTTCTACAGGAGGGTTGTATAGTTTGCCCGACGACTGATAGCACATTTGATCTTCGTACTGGAGCCATCAAGGAATGGTATCCAAAAAACCCTGTACTCCGAGTCCTCACACCTGCTTTAAGGAACCTGTTTGTTTATCCTGTAAAAACCGACGAAGAAAATATATATATCAATATGGGAGGAACTGCAAGCTCTGATGCATCAGCAGAGATCATCTTTAGTGGGAAAGCTCAACCAGGTGTAACCGCAACGGATGTCAATGTCGAAGAGGTAAATTAATACACGATTCATTTGCACCCAATATTGTTATTTATGCATGTTCAGGTAAGAAATATTCATAGTTTGAGTTCATTTAATCATTTGTCCATAATTTTTTCAGGTGAGAATGGTGGTTGACGAGGATGCAGTAGGGTTTGGTTTCACTGGAACAAATGAACTGATAAATGGGAAGGCAGCTGTAATCGGCTTCCTTTTGTTGTTAGACTTTGAGCTCTTAACTGGTAAAGGCGTTCTTAAAGGAACTGGTTTCTTGGACTTTATTTACGCCGTCTCGAAAGCTTTCAAGTAAATTTCAAACAATTTTTTCTTCATAGAATATCTGTGTTTCATAGGAAAGTAGATTTTCTGTTTGCTGATCACACATTTTGATATATAATCAATCACCTGTGAACTTATCCAGCTGTTGTTGTATATTTGTCTAGAAATTCAAATGTTGATCTTCATTTATGTTCTTAATAGAGTTGATAAAATAAATTTGTAAATCAAATTCTTTGATTTTATGTATCTGCTTTGGCACTTCAAAACCCCCAGATTTTAGGCTCAAAACGCAACTACTAAGTAAAAGGTTATTATTCCATATATATTATACTGCAATCCATCATGGTGATAGGGGACGTTCATTCATAACAAAGTAAATAATTTTTCCTCTTTTTCTTAACTTTAAATGAATCTTTTTCATATAAGTTTATGGTGATAATTTGTGGTTCCAAATAGTCTTCAAGTCAAACTAAAATTTCCTTCAAAGTGCAAATTGAACTAGTGAATATCAATGATCCACACACATGCACCGGCCAGCATACATACACAAGTGCATGCATACATATACATACACTAAAAATATATACTGTTACATTAATTTATATAAATAAATTACTACGTATACTAATTCATTTACATAAATTAATGCAACATATTATTTTTACATGTCTTATAGTTCTTACATTATTGAAAGAAAATCATTACTAGATATTTGTATGAACTCGAGTATATAAATTAAGATAATAATTTTATATTATTGTCATATTATTTTATACAAAATTAAATTATATAAGTTATACATTATTGAACTTGTATTCTTAGTACCCGTAAGAGTATTATTTTCATTTTTTTTTTTCTGTTCACGTAAAAATATAAATTATTATAAAATTAATTTTTGTAGATAAATTTGAATTTGGTATAGAAATCAATTTCATTCCAATTTTCGGCCATCCCATGTATTTTGATTTCGTCTAAGTTCATTTGATTCAACTGACAACGACGTTCTTTGCAATTGGGAACTCAAATTTACCCACATGTCCAGGAAAAAAAATGGGGTCGGCGCAAATCCTGTGGCCAACCAAACGAAAAGGCCACTTGCAAAAATTATTTTCCATGTATTTAATTATACCAAAAAATTATAAATAATTAAAATTAATGATCAAATTATGGTATCTTTGACTGAATTGTTCACTTTTGTATTTTTAAAATATAAAAAAAATAAAAATTATAATAAAAAATACATATATAAGAATCTAGTCAACGGGCATGACATCATGTATCACGGAAGCAAGAATCAAAATTTTATGATTTTATCATTGACCTCCCAATAATTTATTTATTTATTAAAATTATATTAAATAATTAATGTTCACTACTACACAGGTTTCCCACCAACTAGTTTTGCATTTCTTCATGCTTCGTCCTTTCCAGATTTCAAGAGTTACGCCTTGTTTGTTTGTACAAATACAATATTTCCTCCTCCAACTTGGATGTTCTACACCGTACAAAATCTTTCATTGGATAAGCATTTAATCGAGAAGCACTTCTCTTCCTCATCTCTTACTTTGACCTTTGAAAATTTTGACTTTCCGATAAAGTACTTCTTCTTAAAGCCGGAGCTGGCATTTTGAATCCGTCCCCACTTTGACTTTCCCGGTCTTCAACCTATATAAAGGAGCGCTTCATCTAATTTCATTACAATCATAGCATTTACAAGTTTTCTTATATATCATTTTATGGTTTGACTAGGTTCAAGAAGCCATCAACTGCTTCCTCTCATCAATTCCATCGTCGAAAGCACTACTTCACATTTCATCAATCATCACATGCATTCAAACCAGTTTCATTTTGCATTTTGAGTTGCTCAAGAACTCAGAAAGCTTTTCTTTGCAAAGCCATCGACAGCTTCTCTCAGAAAGTATTTCTTCACAAAGCCATCACAGCTTCCTCTGACACATTCAATCAAAGCACTTCCATCATTTTATATTGTGAGTGGCTCAAGAACCCAGAAGCACTTCTTCGCAAAGCACTATCACCATCTTCACTCAGAAAGGATTTCTTCAAATTTCGTAGAAGGATGGGAAGCACTTCAGAAGAATATGGAGCTGAAAAGAAATACAAGGGAATACGCCGACGCAAATGGGGCAAATGGGTATCCGAAATCCGGGTTCCCGGCTCACAAAACCGTCTCTGGTTAGGTTCTTACTCTACTCCGGAGGCAGCAGCCGTTGCCCACGATGTTGCTTTCTACTGTCTACGTAGACCGCCGTCGCTTGACGGCATCAACTTCCCGTTACTGTTGCCGGTAAGTGTCAATGAAGAAATGTCGCCAAAGTCCGTGCAGAAAGCGGCGTCGGACGCCGCAATGGCGGTGGACGCACAGATAATTTTGAACAAGTCGACGACGACGAGTACTAATGAAACGGAAGATAAAGGAAATGGAGAAATTGAAGTGTTTGATACGACTCAGCTTTGGGAAGACGATGAATATTTCGGGAAATCGGAGGAGAAAGTACTGACCATTTCTGTTGATGATTATAAAGTAGACTTGTGGAATTAGTTTAGATAATTATGTTCTTAAAGAAATTAATATTAGATTAACAGTAAATAAAAATATATTATCAAAAAATATGATTCTTTGAAATGAGCTTGCCTTTAGGCTTTATTCTTATTGAACAAGTTGCAAACGCAAGACTTTGGTAATTCTCACCATTAAACGTGTCAAAAAAAGAAAAAAATCGGAAGCTATGATCGAAACAAAAGAGATGACACCAACACCACATGGGCTATATACTCACTGGATTCCCTCAATGATGCTGGGGACTGTACTGGGAGAATCCGGTGGGGCTAACGAGAAGTTTCCAAGGAGAGAGGTCTCGCTGGTGTGCCTTCCAATACCGGCCTCCCCGTGCCTATGTACGATGGTCTTCTAGAACCTTGTATGCAAGGAAATGAGAAGCCGGAAAGTCCAGTTCGGGACATTGGGGGTGAAAACACGGTGAAGGAGGAATATATCATAATAACTTGGATACTTAACGTATGTTTCCCCCCGGCAAGCTCCGGATACGATCATTCTCGTGAAATCCTCCACAAGACCACCGCTCACGGGTATCTAAAAATCAAATTGCAAGAGGGAATGACGTAAAATGTTGAAAATCTGAGCTTCTGTACCACAAGATGCAGAAACTTACTTCTCTTTCTTCCTAGCACTGCATCTCTGCACCCTCATCTAGCATTAAATTGCCGCTGGTCATTTCGCTCCCCATCCAACCGCGAGTTGCGATTGTTATTACGAACTCTTCGTTCAATTCAATCTCAGTGTTTCGTAGAAGTTTACTAGAGCGGCTTTTGCTGCCTGTGGCAGAGAAGAAGGCAAGAAATGTAAACAGAAAGTAGAAACAAGAGGAATTTAACAGTTTCAATATAGGCGACAAGAAGACAATGCTTATGCGTATATAAACTTACAGCATACAGACTCATTCTGGGCAAAGGCAACCAATTCTCGACAGAAGCAATCACAATGATTTGACCATTGGTCTCATGCAGGTAAGGAAGAGCAACAAATGTCGGATAAATATTTCCCCAAAAGTTTATATCCTGTAAATCAGCAAATTAATTAGAGAATTAACTCCATAATAACTATTGATATCTTCTGTATAGATAAGATTACAGCTGAGAGTTTATTAATGCTATTGAATAAGTTATTGACCTAGTCTGCAGGTTTATAGTTTATTTGCTGTTATTTCTGCAGAATATGATTTACATTACTTAGGTTATCGGGGTTTGTTATATATGTAGTGCTATTTTCATGCTGAAATTTGTTCAATATTAGCTTATAAAAGGGCTAGTTATTTGATTAATAAAGTGTGTAGACAAGTTCTTTCCCCAGCTCTCTTTTATTCTCTTTTGCTCTATTTGTTCTTATTAATTTTGTAATAGTAGTATTAGAGCCACTCTTATTTTAAAAGCAGCGATTCTCCTTCTTATAACAAAAATTATTAATGGTTTCTGTTAAGTTTGTACAATCTCATTGCTGTGATGGTCATTATGATCATTGGAATATGTTAATAGAGAATTTTTTTGTGGTCTAAAGAGTATTGACATGTTGTTGAGTCAGGTGTAACAGAATTTGCAATTGCAGTAATACAAACAGAGGGGTAAAAGATAGAGCTAGAAGCATTAAAGTTGAAAGATTTGAAGGTGAAGAATTATTTGTTCCAGTCAACTGATTGATCGATCTTAGAAACAATTCTTAGCAAAGAAACTGACAAGCAGATTTGGGACTTGATGAAAAAGAATTCCAGGAATCGGCAAGAATAAAGAGGCAGCAGCTTCAACCACTTCGTTCGAAGTTTAAAATACTTCGGATGAAATCAAGAGAATTCGTTTCTATGTACTTCTCAAGAAAATTAGATCATGGGGAGGAGATAGAGGATGTGATTGTAGTTGAAAAAATATTTTAATCAATGAAACCAAAGTCCAATTATATGGTTTGTTCAATTGAAGAATCAAATGATCTTAATCATTAATCCATTGATAAACTACAAGGCACATTGCTAGTTCATTAGAAAAAATTGATTCAGCAAGACAAAGAGGAGCAAGTGTTGAAAGCTTTAATGGAAAATCATTCTACATCAAGTAAAGGACAAAAAGGACGAGGTAAAGGGAGAGGTGAAAGCAGAAGTAACACTGATGGTAGAAGTCACAATAACAGCAACAACACCAACAAAATCATTCTCAAGGAAGAGGAAGAGGACGAGAAGGTCACCACTTCACTACTTACAAGTCAAAGTCAGCAGATAAGTCCAATGTTGAATGTTACAGATGCCACAGGTATGGTTATTACCAATCAAAATGTCAAACTAACTTATCCAAAGAACATGTGAGAAATCTAATTTTGCAAATAAGGAAGAACAAGAGATATTCTTGTTAATGGTTTGTCATGCAAAAGAAGAAACCAATAAAAATTTATGATACTTAGACACAGGCTGTAGCAATCAGATGTGAAGCGACAAGTCTGCATTCTTTGATTTGGATGAGTCCTATTATGGTAATGTGAAGTTTGGTGTAATTCTAGAATCTTTATCATAGGAAAAAGAAAGGTAACAATTCAAACCGAGGGAATTGCTAATGATAGTCAAACTAAGGAAAGTACTAATGAGATCATCTTTAATGTTCTATTTGTTCCTGACTTAAAAACAAATCTACTTAGTATTGGCCAACTGCAAAAAAAGGGATACAAGATCTCTATTAAAGATAGAGTACATAGAATTCAAGATGCGGAATTGGGATTAATTACACAAGTCAAAATGTCAGCTAACCGAATGTTTCCCTTCTATCACCATAACACCAATCATTCACACTTTTCAGCGTTAGCAATCTTGAAGATGATGAATGGCTATGGCATTTTTGTTATAGGCATCTAAATTTTTGGTGGTTTGCAAACACTACAACAAAAGAACATGGTGATAAGTCTTCCTCAAATTTCAGCTCCATCAGAAGTTTATGAAAAATTTGTAGTTAGCAAACAACACCGTCTTCCACTTTTGAATGCAAATCATGAAAAGCAAAAGAGGCATTGGAGCTAATTTTGACCTTTGTGGGCCGATAAATCCTTGCTCCAATAAAGGTTAAATATACTTAATAATCTTTATCAATGATTTTAGTCAAAAAAATATTCGTGCATTTCTTGTATGAGATATCAAAAGCCTTTGTAGTCTTTAAAAATTTTAAAATACTTTTTTTTTTTTTTTATATACTTGAATTTTTAAAATACTTATTAAAAAAGAAGTTGCAACTCAATAAAAGTATTTCGTATTGATAATAGAGGGGATATATGTGTTTATCGGACCGGGTCGGCTCACGAACTGGCTTGACCCGATTCGGATAAACACGGGCTCAAACCAATTTGGGTTACTGCTTATTAGATCGGGTTGGTTTCGGGTCCAAGATAACTGGCCGATTCGATTTTAGTTATTTAAAATCATAGACTCGACCTGTAAAAAGCTCGAAACCTTGAACCCAGCTCGGCCTGTTGCCTCCTTGTGCTGGCAGTAGGTTTTTTACCGTTGTAAAAAGAAATTAGTCATTACAAAATTTCTCATCCCCCTTCCCTCCCTTTCATTATAACTACCTCGCTTTCATATTTCTTTTAATTTTAATTTTATAAATAATTATTATTTTAATTTTATTTCTCAAATTCTTAATACTTAATAACTCTTAATAAACTGTGATTAGTCTAAAGTATTTTAATTATTTATAATTTAAAATTGATGTTAGTATATATATTATATTAATATATATTATTTAATTTAGTTATTATTATTATTGTTCTTTATTTATTTTATTTTAATAAAGTTTATTTATATTATATTTTTTTATTATTAAATTTTATTATTTTTGTGTTATTAGAATTTAGAAAGTTAGAATTAATTTAATTTTCTTTTAGTTAATATTAATTATTCTTGTTATTTATTTATTTTATTTGAATTAAAATTATTTATATTATATTTTTTTATTATTGAATTTAATTATTTTTGTGCTAGAATTTAGAAAGTTAGAATTAATTTAAATATTTTTAATTAAAATTATTTATATTATATTTTTTTTATTATTGAATTTAATTATTTTTGTGTTAGAAAGTTAGAATTAATTTAATTTTTTTAGTTAATGTTAATTATTGTTATTATTTATTTATTTGATTTGATTTAAAATTATTTATATTATATTTTTTTATTATTGAATTTAATTATTTTTGTGTTAGAAAGTTAAAATTGAATTTAATTTTTGTATTTAGACCTTAGAATAAATAATATACAAATTTAATTATAATTAATTATTTAATAATTAAATTAAGATGGCACTTATTCGTCACAAAGGTCACATAAATTTTCTTATAATATAGATGAATCAATACCCCCATTCGAATATTATGAAAATGTTCCAGAAGAGCAACTTTCTCATAATATAATAAATCCAACAGAAGTTATAACAGTTGATAGTAGTAAATAATTTAAGTCTAAAATATGACAAATTTTTAAAAAAAATATTGAGCTTAATAAAATAAGATGTAAACTTTGTGGTATGATGTATGTATATAAAAAAGAGATGGTTAAATACTTTTAAGAGGTACACAGATAGAAAATATTCAGGACACTTAAAAAATTATGCAAATTAGAATAACTGATGAGACTATTGGTAATAATTTTTGCTTTGACATTACTGTATCGAGACATGCAGTATGTCAATGGTTGATCGTAGATGATCAACCATTTACATAAAATAAATTCTCACATTTTGTCAAAATGATACAATAACATCAATATGCTTTTAAAAAAAATACTTATGATCATAGTATGAAATCATGCACTTTAAAAATTTGAAAAAATAAAACAAAATTTAATTGCCATTTTAGGATGAAATAATCATATATTTTTATTAACATCTGACAATTAAAAAGGTATCAAGAATTTATATTATATTTGTGTTACTTGTCATTAGATTGATAAAAATTGACATTTAAATAAAAGAATTTAGGATTTAAATCTTTTAAATTTTCATATAACGTTATGGCTATTGTAAAAGTTATTAAGAGTGTTACACTAGAGTTTAGGATCGCAGATAAAATTCTTTATATTTTATTTGATAACATATCTAATAATACAACTATTATTCTTTTTTTTAAGGATGCACTAAACTCACACTTAGAAGAAATTTTTTTTTATAATAGGTGTGCTTGTCACATATTAAACTTATGTGTATAAGATGTTGGATCACTCCCCCAACTTTTGGGCTTTAAGTCTCCACTCAATCAAGGGTGAGAACCATATACCAAGTCATTGGTCTGCCCCCCAACCGACTCGAACCCTTAATCTCTATCAACCTCAAGTCAGTGAGTAGCTATCTTAACTAGGGGTTTAAGTCGGGGGGTGTCATAACTTAATTTTGTCATCTGTAAATTTTATTTATATTCGAGGTACCGAATTTGTGATATTGACATTAGGTTTAATTTTTAAATCATTCTGCCAAAATTATTTAATAAGTTTGTTTCTTCGCTTAAGGCGCCGAATTTTGATAACGATGTGTCTATATTTTCAAACTAACTATTATGATAATTTTGACAAATTTGCCAATAATGAAGGAGTTTATTATTTTTTTTTGACTTTTACTAAGCTAGTTTACATAGATATTACTATTATTTTATCTTTTTATTTACTATAAAAATGTAATCA
>JAWDEX010000016.1:9562612-9582737 GCA_035221805.1 Trichilia hirta
ATTATGCTTCATTATTATCTCTGCAGTTGTCTTGAGCATGGTGGAACAAGCTGCCAAACCTCTTGCACGTCCTGTCAGAGTAAGTTTCTCCCTGCTAAAGGTTGTGAAGCTGATTTTTGACTGACATTGAGTTGAACTTCAGATGTGCAGACGTTCTCTTAAAGTTTGAAATACTTGAATTAAGAAATTATGTTCGCTTTAGGGTGATACAAAATTTAACATGTTGTTAGTATACTCCAAAATTTTGTGCGATGCAAATTATCGCTGTTTACCAGATAGTCAGAGTAGTGAGGGCCTTAGCAGAACAAACAGGTGTCCCATTTTATTCTTGTGTCTGGAATGAGTGTCCAAGCCCCATGCCATGGTACAAAATATTCTCCAGTCTGTTTTCAGTTTATGGTGAGCCCACAGGTTCAGAGAGTCCAAGACCTCCAGTGTTTTTGTTTGTCACTTATTCCTTTATGTTTTCTGATTGTAGGTTCATCCTTTATCCTCTTCTAATTTATTTGTGGCAGGTTTGGGTTTTGGATGCTACTCCTGGAAGAGTCAGAGCCGGTAGAGATGGAGAGGATCATCCAGCTGAACTGATCTCTTTCCTTAGTAGATTGTCTAAGGAGGTGAGCTTTTACTTGTGATGCATCACTTTAATTTATTATTTATATTTGATGTATATAACTGCTTTGATATAGGATACATAATCTGTAAATTTACGGAGCTTTCATATGAAGCTGTAAATTAATCCAAAAGGCTGTCCATTCAGTTTTTATTAACCAAAGATATAATGATTCTAATGATACATAATGAAAGTTCATGAGGTAAAGATTTGATGCTTAATCAAGTCAACTTAAAAATGCCAAACATAACTTTTTACGTGTATGTGTTGGCAATGTAAATGGTCTAATTCTTTTGGTTATTGTTTTCCATATATTTTGTTTCTTTTCCTTTTCTTAGCCCTAGTTCAAGTTTTTTATGATCTTCCATTAGGTTAGGTCTTCTCGAGGCGGAAGGTTGTGAATGCTCTTATTCAAGAAGGCTTTTCCAAAGATGTAGCACAGGTATAATTCAAACCCCAATGCTTATCTTGATTATATTGTATACTTTTAATTTGAATTTGGGAATTCAGGACCACTACACGTGAATTCCCCATGTATCAAGAGAATATTTCTTTACCAACGTGCTGTTAAGAGTCCTTTCTTGAAAAATGGGGATATGCTTTGTATGTGTGTGTGTTATGATCTTCATATGCTTTTGGCTATTGTTTTCCATATATTCTCTTTCTTTTCCTTTTCTTAGGCATGGTTGTAAGTTTGTTAAGATCTTCCATTAGGTAGGCCTTCTCGTAGCAGGAGGTTGTGAATGCTCTTATTCAAGAATGTGCTTTTAATGCAAATACCAACACGGATCTTGATTATATTGTACACTTTTAATTTCAGTTTGGGAATTTAGGACCAACACACTTGAATTTGCCACGTATCAAGAGAATGTTTCTTTACCAATATGCACTTAAAGAGTCCTTTCTTCAAAAATGATGATATGCTTAATGGCCCATTGTGGAGTTTAGTCTCTTAATTGCTACCTTATATACTTGGTCCTTCAGCTCTTATTGACTACTTAGTTCTGTCACTAGAGTTGATCCATTGTTTCCCCCTATGATTGCCTCACCGTACCCTCTCCTCTGTTCTCACCTTTTTCAGTTATCCTATGAATCCTGTCTACTTGAGAATCCATCTATGCAACTGTTTTTAACCTCCATGAGCTAATAAATTTTTTAACTCAGTGGTCCGCAGCCAGTATGAAGTTCTTGTGATTATCAATTTTTGTAGGG
The DNA here is from genome assembly GCA_035221805.1 of Trichilia hirta. Taxonomy (NCBI): domain Eukaryota; kingdom Viridiplantae; phylum Streptophyta; class Magnoliopsida; order Sapindales; family Meliaceae; genus Trichilia; species Trichilia hirta. The sequence continues at coordinate 9,564,438 of JAWDEX010000016.1, forward strand.
ATGCCAGCTATGTTTCATATGAAGATACAATTAGGGTTTAAGAAGGAAATTGCAAATTGGAGGGATGAGAATCCATTGAAAATAATTTCTATTTTACTACTTTGAGACTGAGGCTTTACAGCAATAGTCAAAATTGAAAACTTGCAATTATAATTTCTGTTTGATATATGTCCTTTCTGTTTCAGGATTGTTTACCTTCTAATAATGGTGCTTGTAACGCCCTCCTAATGTTATTCATATTTTATGTCCAGTGGGCGGTAACAAACCTTAAACCTTCCAGCTTTCCTGGTTCATCATCATCAAGTTTCTCATGGGTTTTTGACCTTGAGGGAATTGCTGAAATGTACCAGCCTACGAAGAAACGAATTTATGGTATTTACATTTACCTTTTGTCTATTCATCATGGATAGATGTGAGTGTTTTACTTACAAATAATGCGTCATTAGCTGCTTTCTTCTATATTGACTCGTAGTGTTATACTTGTTCTGTTTGGTGGAGTTTGAAAGAGTCAAAATGGGAATGCCTTTCTTTCTGTCTGTTTTGATTCTAAGTTCTTAAATCTTGAATTAAATTGGCTTTTTAATTTGACCAAATAACATAGGAAACTTGTGGAAAACTTGCCTCGAGGTGTGCATGTTAACTTTTTGAAAGCAGAGAGAAGCTTGCATAGTTGGGCCCTTGAAGATATCCAGAGAATTCATGCTGCTGAGGAGCTTGCTTCTGACGGAGGAGGCGGAGTTGAAATGCATGTCCTTGAAGATGCTGGTCATTGGGTATGTTGTCACATGCTTTCTTTTCTTAATCTGTTTTCTCAGGTAGATGCCACACGTGGTATTAACTATATTGTTGAAGCAGTGACGGAGAACATTAAATGTAACTGAATAAATGTAACTGAGTGTTCTATCCAAACTATATTAAATGTAACTGAATAATGTGTTTGCCGCTTTTTCTGCTTTGACTCAAGTTTCAGTTCTATTGAGGAAAGTAATAATTTCTAGGTAAAGAGACTCTGTTTCCCATAAGTTCTTTGGAAAACTAGAAAACTACGGAAGGATATGAATTTTACCATTTAGAAGTGAAATGCTTATTCAGGAGAATGTCTATTGGTAGGCACTATTTCACTGAACATGAACAATGTTGAAATCTCTAAGTGGAAATTATTAAATTTGATTATCTGAAAACTTAGATCTGTCAGGCAGTGATCAGATTGCTTGATTGACGTTCAGACTTTTGGCTGGTGGAAGAACCACGAGTCTTCTAGCAACATGCAAGTTGAATTAATGGTTTTTGAAAACTGAAAACATGTTCAATGCGAGCTGATTTTGGTCATTGAACAGCTTTATTTGGAGCAAAATCTATGAATGTACAAGTCTAACAAGATGCTTTGTTTGTTTAAAACTCTTAAGGCTGCTACTTATGCTTACTGCTTGTTTCCACAAGTACATGCAGATAACCCGGATGGGCTCTTCAGGATTCTTTCATCGTCATTCCATGGTTTTTAATCCTCTAGGAGCAAATGTGCAGTTCCATATCAATTTTCAGATAGCTGCCTGCAAAAGGAGGCAGATTCTTACTTATCGAATATTTGTATGGTGACATAGTGTGCAGCTTTCTTATTTTTCCCCTTATCCTCATAGTTGGTTACGATCTTGCTTCGAAGAAGTGATATTTTTTTTAAAAAAATATATATAATTTAATCCTGCCAACGATCTGTCCAATGAGTTTCTACAGTATGTAATATAATCATCTCTATAAATTCTGATAACCATTTGTCAGTGTTTTAGATTCTATGAAAAGCATATTTCAATACATTATTTACAAGTCTCCATTTCATTTTCTATAATCCATTTATATGTATGTTCATTTCTTGGTGAACAATCATCTGCAAATATATCTTTTAAATATAGCATCATCTTAGATAAAATTTCAAATGTAGTCAAAATATTTTTCTATAATCATGGTACATACATACACGTACACATATACATAAAATGCCACTGCAATTTGCTATTTGAGCGACCCCCTAGGTACAACATCCCCAAAAGAAGCATAGCTTTAGGGTCTCAACACAATTGCCTAGAATTTTATTATTCCTCTTCTGGAAAACCCTGACAAAAATCCCTCTTCGTGTCAATCAAACGACATGGAAAAATTTTCCCTCCAAAACTTTGTCCAACTCTGGTCTGAGTTAGGCGACAACGACAATGGGAGCTGTAGATAAATGTGAGCAAGATTGACGGGATTTTCTTGGTGAAACCGATAAAACTTTGTTCCTAGATTCACCAAGAGACTTCTTTTTCCCAAAAGAATGAGACCATTTCATTTCCATGAAGCTTCTCTTCCTCCATGGCCCCATGTAGATTTTCTTTTCTTTCATTGACTGCTTGGCCGCATTGCATAGTATACGAACAATGGTGTTTAGGTATTCTGGTTTTCCAATGTAGGATTCTGGTAACTGGGATACGAGTTTCCGATACTCGTCACACGCCTTTGCTATCTCAAACTGGTCTCTGAATTCCAGTTCAACAAGAAATGGTAGTTGCTTCTTGTGCCCAGGTGCGATTGTCATTACTTCAATGTATTCATGTGTTCCTATAAGGCAAAAGCAAGAGAAGTAAATAAAATTCATCCCGTTTTCACATTAGATTTCAAACTAACCTATGTGGTAAATGCTATATGATTTTTACCTCCAGGAATTTCTTTGGTGCGTTTCCATTTGGACGTGCAGAGATTTGTATTAAATCCCTTTTCCCTTAGCTTATTGACAAGAATTCTTCTCAAGCAAAATGTGCAAGATCCATCCGAACTTGGCTTTGGGATACAACTGCAAAATTCTGCCTTTCTTGCCAACTCCACAATTTTCTTTATTTCCTGCCTCAACTTTTGGCCTGTTAAGCTTTGCCTCTCCATAATTTCCTGAAAATCATAAACACAACCCAATTAATCTCTATTTATCTTTTTGACTCTTGCTACTTAATTTCGATCATATACACCAATAGTAATTAATGAATAGATTTTTTAAAAACTGATAAATGGATAGAAAAGTTGTACAGTAATTTGTATGTATGGTATCTTCCCTTAATATTACATGAAATACTCCCAATATTAAATTAATTATTCATCAAATATCTTAATAGTAGGCATTAAATCTACAGTCGAATTGTGGTCTCTTGAGGTCACACGTGGCAAACCATTATCCAATATTTTTAATGTTCGGTTCTAGCACAACACAAAAGTTAGAACCTAACTCAAAAAAGTTAATAATACCTTTGCCGACAAATGAGCTCGCCCTAATCATTCTAATCCATATAGTTTCATATGTAGTTATATATATATAAACTCAACCCATTTTTCAAAATCGATTTGTAATTTTCTTATTTATTTAATATACAAGAAAAGATTAAAACTAGAGCAAAAAATTGAAGAATAGAAACAAAATAGATAAATTGTTGTGCAAAAAGTATTTTAAAAATAATATTGTTGTTTCTTGTCATCTTCTTTTGTGTGTACTACTGGGATATTTTAATATTGGGACAATTTTGTTTTTTCTTATAATTATAAAAAATTTTAGGCGTTTTATACATTTTTTTAATTTCATTTTAATTTTTTAATTATAATTTGCATCTCTTTCTTTATAATTTTAATATATAAAAATATAATAACAAAAATTTAAAAAAATTACAACAAAAACATTTGGAAATTAAAGGGAAAATATTACCATATTCATACACACACACTTGCAGAAAAAGCCAAATAAATTGTACAACTATATGAGGGTCAAAAAAATCCAATAACAACAAGATATATATGCATCATGATTTATTTTTGTTTTTATTTTTTGGTTATAAATATAAATGAAAAAAAAAACTATAAATTATTGGGTCCAAAATTTATGTTTTCTATTTCTTTCTAGATAAAGAGTTTCTGATTAATGAACTCTTTCACATTTTTCTTATTTCATTATAAAAAATATATTCATAAAATAGAATTAAATATTTAATCAAAATAAACTAGAAAATTTTTAAAGAAATGGAAGTGAAAACAAAAATGAAATTAAAGTTTCCAACACTTAAAATCAAAAATAATTATCAATAATTCAATTATTTTTTCACAAACCTCTCATGTATTTGTTAAATTCTATGTTATCAAAAAAAAATCATAAAAATATATATTTATTGAAATTAATTACTTAATTTCACAAAATTTTCCCACAAAAGCCATGAAGAACTATGTAAAATTTGCAAAATATAAAATAAAAAATAAAATAAAAGAACCTGAAGCAAAGCTTCTTGTGACTCCCAGAACAAAACTCTCTCCGTAGAAGGATCGCCATGCAACTTCATCTTCCTCCTTCGATCATCTGATCCACCTTCTTCTTCTTCTTCTTCTTCATCATCATGATGATGATGATCTTCACCATCATCAAAACGATGTGTTTCGTCAAACTCTTCAACGTAAAACGCAGAAATCTTCTCTTCGAGACTTTCCATGCAATTTTTCTTCTTCTCCTCTTCCTCAAAAATTTTCCCCATCTTCTTCTTCTTCAGAATTTTTCTGTTTCTTCTGCTTTCTCTCTCTTTTTGTTAATAGTTTTTTAAGAGAGATAAAGGAAAATATATCGATCAAGCAGAGAGAGAAAGGAATTGAGAAGAAATGAGAGATAGATGAAGGAAAACAACATGAAGAATATTTATTTATCTATTTATTTATTTTTAATTAAATAAATGGACTCCTTTTAAGAGAAATGAGAGCAAGAGAGAAGATAATATTTACATTTATAAATAGGATTTGTATTTTTTTTAAATATATATTTGTTATAACAAGGATATATCAACCACCTAAAAAAAATTATTTTTTTAGATAAATCTATTTTCTTTACGTTATTTTAAGATCATTCAATCGTATAATATCACGTGTCATTAAGTGAATCCACAAAATAACAAGTTCAAATTAGTGTGTATAAATTTAATAAAATTAAATTTTTTTTTTTTTTAAGAAAAAAGGATTTATCTATACATATATTTTGAATTTATTAAATTTTTGTGTATATATATATATATATATATATATATAATATTTTATCTAAAATTATTTTTATTATCTTATTATTATACAATCATTCAATCATATAATGTCACGTGTTATTACACTCGTATAATTTTAAATAATAAGTTTAAATTAGTGAGAATAAATTCTTTAAATCATGTTTTATATGATTTTTGTATAGTTTAAATTACATTAGTCATGAGTTTATTAGATTTTTGTATGAACATGTAATTTATCCTTTTTTTTTTTTTTAATTTGTATGTTACCATCTAGGACACGGGTCATAGTACATTTTGTTGTATTAAATATATTTATAATTTTTTTCAATATTGTAATTTATTAATTTTTTATTGGAATTTTGAATTTATATAAATTTTAAAAGATTTTTTATAATAATTTTGAATTTTTTAGAATGTGTCTTAAATTTATTATTCCTTTTTTTTTTAAACGAAGTGAGAACTGGAGAAAAGGTTTAAAAAAAATATATGATTTACGAGTTTCAACTAAAAACGTGGGTTTATATTGTCATTAAATTAATCTATAAAAAGTTATAATTTTATTAAAATTTGATTGCTTAAATTATTTTTTTCTTTTTTATGAAAATCAATCCACAATTCACTGAATTGAAAGTTTAGAAGAATCAAATAAATAATATTAAATATTTCAAATTATATCAAAGTAATAATGTAATTTTATTTATTAAATAATATTATAAAATAATTAATCATTTCAAAATTTATATAATTTATCATCCAATTTATAAAAAAAAAATATATATATCATTATTTAAAATTTAAGTTGGAATAAATCTCGAGTAAAAGACATACTTTTGGTTTGCTGAAAGAGGATAATAACACATAGATCCCTGAGGTTTACTAAATTGAAAAATAAAACATACTTTGACGTTTGTAACGAATAGGTCACCATAGGTAGTCACCTATTACCTAATTAATATAGTGTATTCCCCGTAAAATTATTAAATTATATCACATCTTAGTCAGCGTTACAATAAACAATAAAATATATAATTATTTAATATATAGTGTTTAATAATAATATTATATTATTTATAATAAAAATAAAGATTTTGTGAATATAATGTTCCTATTAAATAAACAAATATAAAATAAGAAGAATGAAGACGTCAGGGATAACCTTTCTCTTGGATATTCAAATGAGTGGAACTCGAAAAGAAGGAATATGCATTAAAAAAAAAAAGAAGGATCAGGAATATGGAATATATATAGTATAAAACTGAAACATGTTTTTCTCACGGAATTATCACTTTTTATTTTTTTTTTTTGTTAAAAAATAATATGAATACAAACTTATTGATATAAACTAACACAGTCTATACATACATACATACATATGTGTGTGTAATGCACGAAAATTCTCCTTCGCATTAGAATATTTTTCTTATTTGCTAAAATTGCAATGATATAAAATTACAAAGATTAATCGATGATAAAGTTAATAATTTAATAAAAATCTTTTAATATATAAATTTAAATATTTTTTAAAATAAATCTTTTAGGAAAGAGATGACAATTTGATGCATTTATTTTCTTATTTTTTATTTTTTTCATATCTTTTATTATCTTTCAAGTTTATTTGCTGTTATATTTTTTCTTATCATAAATTTTTTGAAAATCATAAGATTGTAAGCACTTATCATAGGATATAATTGTCGGACTACAAAATTTATAAGTTAAAATTTTTCGCACAATCAAAATAATTATTATAAAAAAATCTCATTGCATGTTATAATTGAGATCTTCGTTATATCATAGTTAAGACCTTTATTAAATAAGAAGGTCTTGAAATTTTATATCATAACTTAAACATTCATTAATTAAAGAGGTTTTAAAATTTTATTTAATAATTAAAATTTTCGTTGATTAAAAAGATTTTAGAATTTTATGTTATAGTGGATATTTTTATTAATTATCTCCTGATACTTGAGAATAAGTTACCCGACATTTGATACGGGAAGATCTTAAGATTTTATATCATATTTTTTTATTTGAAATAGTCATCTTCTAAGATCGAACTTTTTATTCTAGTTATAACAATATTGGAACATAATCAACATTTAAAATTTAAAATCAATCAATTTTTGACGCTTTTAGTTGTATGTCTAAATTTTTAAATTTTAAGAATTTATTTTATGATTGTTTGATCTTTATTTTCTTATAGAGTACTTTTCTCAGTACAAATAAACCCTTCATTAAGTGTTATAATATGAAAAACTCATAGCTTCAGATAATTTTTTTAATCATATATATATAACTGTTGTATTAATTTATAATTGTTATCAGTGAATCTCTATACTTTTATTTTATTAATTATTTTATAATAATTCTAAGTTTTTTCTTGATAATTTTTAATTTTAGAAAATAATTCAAGTTAACTATCATAGCCAAGAGTTAGGGATTAAAATAAAAAATAAATAAAATTAAAAGTAAGTATAGTGCATTTATTAGACAATAGCAAGAACTAGATAATATATGTTAAAAATATTTTTAAGATATAAATTTTTATGTAAATTAATGTTATATTTAATGTGATATAATTATATTATTGCTATATAATTTTTATTTAATTTTATGAATTTTTTATCACTGAAAAATATAAGATCTATGACGATAATATAATTATATCAAAAATATTTTTAAGATATAAATTTTTATGTAAATTAACGTTATAATTGATTTGATATAATTATATTATTATTATAAATTAATTTTTATTTATTTTTATATATTTTTTATCACTAAAAAAATATAAGACTTATGATGATAATATAATTTTTATTATCAAAATATCTCATGCTGTGTGATAATCTAAAAATAAAATAATAGAATAGTAAATTATTTTCTTACATCTTAATTTAAAATAATAATAAAAATAATATTAGAGATAAAAAAATTTTTATAAAATTTTTTATAATATTAATTGTCTTAAAGTTTATGTCATTTATTTTTTATAATTATATTAATTATATATTTTTTTAATTAATAATAACATACATAAATTTATGTAAAAAATTTTGCATTTTTAGCACACTCTCTTCGTTAATATTAAAAAATTGTGGAATTGCAGTAGCCGCATACTTCTCTATTCTTCTTCCTCGTCATCCATTTTCTGTGGAGGACAAAAATGCTCGACTTTTCAATTTCCTTCTGCTGATTTTACTTCAACGAACTCCATTTCCATGGCTTCCTCAACTTCACCTTTCCCTCAAAATTACACCTTTGTCCCTCCCCAATCTAGACTTTCCAGCCGAACCAAACCGTTTCTACTCCGCGACCCAATTCCCGTCGCAACCCACCGTCGTTCCGCCCTTGCATTGCCGTTGAGTCACCGATTTTCAGTTCCGAAGGTGCCGGCATGGAGAAAGTTGTCGTGCAAGGCTGTGGAAGTGTCGGTGACGAAGGATTCGTCAACTTCTGGTGGTGACAGCGGACTGGAGAACCGGATTCAGGTGGTTCCACTGGCGGCGCTGCCAAAGGGTGAACGGAGAGTGATTATACAGGATGGTGAAACGATTTTACTTTTGTGTATAAAGATGAAGTTTTTGCTATTGCTGAAGGGGCTTACAGGGAAGGATTACTCAATGCAAAGCTAACACAGGTATTTTTCTTATTCTTTTTTTTTTTTTTTAATTTTATTTTTCAAAATTGATTACAGGTTTATTTTGATTGTTTTTATGGCTCACAATGATGAAATTATGTATTCTTTAGAATTTTAAATGGTTGAATGGATGAATGATGTGTGGTATTAATTGTCACATTCCCATTTTGCTATTAGATTTAGATTATAATCATTCTCACAACTAAGTAGACATATTTTTGGTTATATAGTCTACTTGGTTGTTAGTACAAAGATAGTATCTTGTTTGAACTAAGAACTCTGGCAGTTCAAATGATTGTATCTTGTCTGCATTAGGGAATACTACATACTCTAGAACTCAGTGAACAAAGAAAGAAAGGTTGATGAATTCTTGGGTATTGAAAAAAGAATTAGAGAATTGGTCCATAATATGGGTTTAAAAAAAGGAAGGAGAAGAGTGCTTATTGTGAATGTTAAAATTTAGATTTAATTGTTAAGGTGAATGGTTTGCACATGAGAGGGCTGCAGCAACGTGTTTGTTTTGTGTGAAATGGGTGGTTTGTATTTTAAATTTGGTGCTTCAAAGGGAGAGGAGGGAGGAATTTCATTAGTTTAAGGATTTTCTCTACTGGAAGAGAACATTCAATGTTCAGCTAAGCCCGACCGAGCTTGTTTGTGACCTAAGGCTCAGCATTTAGAAGATGATGCTAATTACCTAGCGCATTCATTTGTCAAATGCTGGAGGCTGATTACTTTGACTGGGTGATTCTTAGATCGTGACAGTATTAACAGTTTGCTGATATCAAATGGAAAGTAAAAATTAGGGATTAGCGGTTTTGTACATCTTGATTTGTCCATTATGATTTCCTCTTCTATTTAAGTTGTGGCAGAAAATTTTTTTCGTTTGGTTATCTCATTTAATGAGAGTTACCAGCTCTGCTAGTTGTAAACAAAATTGGTTCTAACTATTTCATATTACACCCCAAATGATGTGTCTTACTTGTTTTACTCCTTATATCCATAACTGTGAGGTTTGATTGTGTTTCTGAGACCATGTTGCTTAAATACATGTTAGGATTTTCCATGATGAAAATACTCCAACATTTTGTTGTGCATATTAGGCTTTCTTGCGTTCCAAGAAAGCGATAGCTTGACAATACTTTGTTCCACTCTTCTACAGGAGGATCGTATAGTTTGCCCGGCAACTGATAGACATTTGATCTTCGTACGGGAGCCATCAAGGAATGGTATCCGAAAAGCCCTGTGCTGCGAGTCCTCACACCTGCTTTAAGGAATCTGTTTGTTTATCCTGTAAAAACTGACGAACAAAATATTTATATCAATATGGGAGGAACATCAAGCTCTGATGCATCAGCAGAGATCATCTTTAGTGGGAAAGCTCAACCGGGTGTAACTGCAACAGATGTCAATGTCGAAGAGGTAAATAAATATTAGATCATTTTCATCAAATATTGTTATTTGTACCTGTAAGAGTAAGAAAGATTCATTGTTTAATTTTCGTTTTTTTAGTTATCCATCTATATTTTTCAGGTCAGAATGGTGGTTGATGAGGATGCAGTAGGGTTCGGTTTCACTGGAACAAATGAACTGATAAATGGAAAGGCAGCTGTAATCGGCTTCCTTTTGTTGTTAGACTTCGAGCTCTTGACTGGTAAAGGTGTTCTTAAAGGAACTGGTTTCTTGGACTTTATTTACACCGTCACCAAAGCTTTCAAGTAAATTTCAAACAATTTTTTCTTCGGAGAATTCTCTGATTCTTAGGAAAGTAGATTATCTGTTTACTCATCCCACATTTTGATGTATAATCGATCACCTTTGAACTTACCCAGCTGCTGTTGTATATTTGTCTAGAAATTGAAATGTTGATCTTCATTTATGTTGTTAATAGACTTGATAAAATAAATTTGTATATCAAATACTTAATTTGAAGATTTGATTTTGTTGTTTCTTGAAAGTTTATCCATGCAATTGATGTTTATGATTTACTTGCTCAAAATGATGTTTATAAAAGTTAATATAGAAAATAAAAATAATATTTTAATTGTTTTAGGGGAAAAAATTTTAGAAATATATCTGAAATAAAATTTTATTTATTTGATTCAAGATAAGAGAATTTTAAGTTTATTAAAAGCTTATAAAATTTATTTAGATAAAATATTTAAATAAAAATAAAAATTTTATTTGGGAATACAAATATTAAATATATAATATCCTAAAATTTTATTCACCATAGGCCTTTTTAAATTTTCATGGGCCAAGTTTAACTTTTCAGTTTTTCAATCTGAAGATCCTAAAGACACTCACCTTTTCTTCAGAATGCAACAACAAAACAAAAGACTCCCACATATTCTCTGACCACAGTCTATCAACTCTTTTAAACACGAGAACAAACAAGAAAACACCCGCTTAACGAATTCTAAAAACATCTGCACAATATTATTTTAAGAATAACACCCGAAATAAGTCAATAGACTCTAGTAAACAGACCCCAATGATAGGAAATTGTATCACTATTTTTCAGTTATTTTAATATTAAATTTATAAAAAAAAATATTTAATATTAATTTTTAATAAGATCTATTTATTTATTTTTTAACTAATATTTAACTTTTTAATTTTTATTCTACAATTATTGTGAAACAAACCATTCGTAACTTCAACAACATACCCTTAATCGATTAAAATTTTAATATGATATAATTGTAACCTATTAAATTAATGATGAAGAACGCTCCTAATATTGAGATTCATTTGGCATTTAAATATAATTAATTTGCAGTGATAATTAAAAAATAAATTTTAAGTATAAAAAAATTAAAAATAAAAGTTAAATTACTTTTCAAATATAGACCATTGAAAGTAAAAAATCTATTCTTATTTTTTTTCATTGAAATGGATATTTTTGATTTGTGGTTCCAACAAATAGCCTTCAAGTCAACTAAATTCTTAACACATTTGGATCCTTCAAAGTCCAAGTTGAATCAGTCTATCCTTCCTACGTGTACTAAATCATTTTTTTTTTTTTTTTTTTCATTCACCTGTCAATATAAATACATACCCACATATAATAAATAAAAAGTATTGGTGTCACGATTTTAAGTTATATGTTAGCCCAAAATTTAATTTGAAAGCAGTATTTCAACCTTGACATATTTGGCATATACTTTCTTTATATTTCATTATCAAGAGTGTAGTATTATTTATAATAGCGATCTCATTTAATTGAATAGTTGACCTAACATTTTGTTATTTAAAAAAATTATATTTTTTTCACAAAAAATAAATATGAGATAATTAATTTAATCTTTTTTAAGTAATTTTTTGAAAAAATAAAGATAGAATAGCTATTGTATGTGGTCTATCCAATTTATTTATATAAATTAATGCAATAATATATTGTACATCTTTTAATTTTTACATTATTATAAACCATTTTTTTAATCATATAAATTTTTGTACAAATTTAATTATATAAATTAATATGACAATATTATATTATTGTTATATGTAAAGGAAATTCATTTAGAGTAAGAGAAAAAGTAAATGATATAAATTATACTATATTGAATTTATATTTTGATTCAAGTGAAAATATAAAAATTATTATCAAATTAATTTATATAAATAAATTTGAATTTGGCATTAGTAATAAATTTCAATGGGTCACATTCAGTTTGATTTCGTCCAAGTCATTAATTTCATTTGATTCAACTGACAACCACAAATGAAAATATATATATATATATATATATCTTCTTTGTATTTGGCACCTCAAGTTTGCCTACTTGTCCATGAAAAATGGGGCAAATCTTGTGGCCGACAGGGGTTTGAAAATGCCGCTTGGAAAAATTATTTTCCATATATTTGATAGTTACCACAAAATTTTTATTAATTAAAATTAAGGATCAAATTACCATATTTTCAATTATATTGAATTTTTTAAATATTATTTATTATAATTTTTAAAATTTTGTTATAATTCTCAATTCATAATATTTATAAAAATTATAACAAAATGAAAATTTCTAAAAAAATTGTTAGTATTTTTAGAGGAGTGCACCATAACTTTACCGTTAAATTAATATTATTTCTCCAAGGGAAAATTTAAGTTTGCATATATGTTTATTAAAAAAAAATTCATAATACAATCTGAGCAATATAAAAAATATTAATTCAATAATTTAATTTTTTAACAGAAATTAAAATTATTGTTCCTAATTCATATATATATTTATATAAGCAGAGTTAAGTTGCATTAAGTTATCGGTACAATGATTCGAATTCTCTGGGTATAGTTTTTAATTTTTTAAAATATTTTTGTAAGATTTTTTGAGTTTAAAATTATAATAAAAGAATTAAAAATTATAATAAAAATTGATAAAAATACAAAAATATACGACTAGCCAAATCCAGTGTATCAACGTGAAACGGAGTCATGACATAATTAAATAAATTATTGGGAGGTCAATGAAAAAATCATAAAATTTATTTAACATTTTTTGTCCTACCAACGAGTTTTGCACTTTTCATGAATTCAAAAAGTTATAGCTTGTTTGATTGTATAAATGCATTATTCCTCCTCCCACTTGGATATGCTACACCGTCCAGAATATTTCATTGGATAAGCTTCAAGCAAGAAGCACTTCTATTTCTCTTCTCTTACTTTGACCTTTGAAAAATTTGACTTTCCTTTAAGCACTTCTTAATAAATGCTGATTTGACTTTCTTCTTCAACCTATATAAGGAAGAACTTCCTCTAATCTCAACACAATATCATTTTACGGTTTGACTAGCTTAAGAAATCAGAAAATACTTCCTCAAGAAGCCATCAACCAGCTTCCTCTCATCTCATGATTACTTTCATCATCGAAAGCACTTCTTAACATTACATCAGAGTTATTCAAGCCAGCTTTGCTCTCCATTATTTGAGTCTTGAGTTGCTCCAGAACTCAGGAAGAACTTCTGCGCAAAGACATCAACGGCTTCCCTCAGAAAGCAATTCTTCGCAGAGCAATCAACAGCTTCCTCTGACTTCCTGGATCTAAAGCAGTTCCATCATTTTATATTTGGGGTGGCTCAAGAACCCAGAAGCACTTCTTCGCAAAGCACTATCAACATCTTATTCTTCCCTCAGAGACAAGTTATTTACATTTCGTAGCAAAATGGGAAGCACTGCAGAAGAATATGGAGCTCAAAGGAAATACAAGGGAATACGCCGACGTAAATGGGGCAAATGGGTATCCGAAATCCGGGTTCCCGGCTCACAAGACCGTCTCTGGTTAGGCTCCTACTCTACGCCGGAGGCAGCGGCGGTTGCACACGACGTTGCTTTCTACTGTCTACGCAGACCGCGGTCGCTTGACGGCATCAACTTTCCGTTACTGTTGCCAGAAAGCGTCAATGAAGAAATGTCGCCGAAGTCCGTGCAGAAAGCAGCGTCGGACTCCGGAATGGCGGTGGACGCGCAGATGATTTTAAACAAGTCGACGGCGACGTGGAGTAATGAAAAGGAAGATAACGGATATCGAGGAATTGAAGAGCTCGATACGACGCAGTTTTGGGAAGACGATGAATATTTGTGGAAATGGGAGGAGAAAGAATTGAGCATTTCCGTTGATGATTATAAAGTAGAATGGTAGTAGTAGTTTGGATAATATTATGTATTTCCAAAAATTAATATTTAATTTAGATTATCAGTAAATAAAAATATATTTTATATTATCAAAAGAAAATCATCGCCTTATATATTAATTAATATTACTTTGAAAATTTTCACTCCACTTTTCGTTTTACCCAGATGTATTTGAAATGAGCTAGCATTTAGGACTTGTTCTTATTGAACATGTTACAAAAGCAACACGGCATCACATATTTTGAAAAAAAAAAAAAAAAAAAAAATCCGAAGCTATGAACCAAACACAAATGTAGAAGTAGACAAAAGAGATGAGACTCCACATTGCCTATACTTACAGAATTCCCTCAATGATGCTGGGGACTGTACTGGGAGAACCAGGTAGTGGGGCTAACGAGAAGTTTCCGAGGGGATAGAGAGGTGCTCTCTAGGTAAGATCTTGTCGGTGTGCCTTCCAATACCTTTGGCTTTCCTGTGCCTATGTACGATGTTCTTCGAGCACCTTGTGTGGAAATGAGCAACCGGAATGTCCAGTTGAGACATTGGGGGCGAAAACACGGTAAAGGAGGAATACATCATACCAACTTGGATATTTTACGTATGTGTCGCCCCGGCAAGCTCCGGATACGATCAACCTTGCGAAATCCTCCACAGGACCGCCGGTCATATGTATCTAAAAATCAAGTCGCCAGAGGGAATGATGTGAAATACTGAAAATTTGAGCTTCTCGACCACAAGATGCAAAAACAAACTTCTCTTTCTTCTTTCCATTGTATCTCTGCACCCTCGTCCAGCATGAACTTACCGCTAGTCATTTCGCTCCCTATCCAACCGTGAGTTGCAATTGTTATTCCAACCTCGTCGTTCATTTCAAATCTCAGTTTCATAGAAGTTTACAAGTGCTGCTTTTGCTGCCTATAGCAGAAAAGAAGGCGAGAAAAATGAAAATTAATAGAAGGTATAAATAAGAAGATTCAGCAGTTTCAATATACGCCACAAAAAGACAATGCTTATGTATGTATGTACTTACAGCATACAGACTCATTCTTGGCAAAGGCAACCAGTTCTCGACTGAAGCATTAACGGCGATTTGACCATTGGTCTCGTGCAGGTAAGGAAGAGCAACAAATGTCGGATAAACATTTCCCCAAAAATTTATATCCTGTAAATTGGCCAATTTACTTAAAAAATGGCAATGATAATTTGTAATTACAGGATTAACGTACTCCATACTAACTCTTGAAATTTTGTCTGTATAGATAAGATTACTACTGAGCGTTTTCTAATACAGCCTTTACACCTTACCAACAAGCGGGCAAACACAGAAGTGTCGGTCACTTCCTCGAAGTAAAAAGTGTGTCCCAAATTCGCTGTGTTTACGAGATGGTCCACTGCAAGATTGGAGAAGAAAGTTAGAAACAAGAAATTCACTCAAAATTGGCCTGATTACTCACTAGAAGCTAAATTAACAAATAATGGTCAACAATCTTAGCATACATGCTTATACTAAATCAATCGAATTCCCAATTACTTTCATTCGTCTAACTGCTACAGGAAAGAAGGCATACCACGTCCGAAGACACTTATGATCTCGTTAACAAATCTTTTGCTCTCCTCTTCCTTAACATCTGCAGCTATGATTATAACATGCTTGGAGCCCATACGTTCTCGCTGATCCCTCGGAGCCGGTGTTCCCTCCGCGCCACGAAAACAAGATTGACCTTCCTCTTTGCATATTCATATGCAATTTGCTGCAATCATAAACAGTTAGTCTAAAACACACGTTGCACAGTGTACAACGTATTTGTTTAATACATCCTAGGCCAATTTTGACGCAAAATCAGTAGTGCGTCAAATAAATTCACCATTAATAATTTAATACCATGATTACAACTAGAAGACAGTAGTTTCAATATTTTTTTTCGGTGCGTCGAGTCCTAACGAACTTTATTAATAAACAAGTTAAAATCCAATCCAATGTTGGAGTGGTATTTGAATCCAAAACATCTGGTACAACTTTTGAGTACTCATCAAGCTCTCGTAAGCTTTAGTAAATGAACAGATCAAACCCCAACCCAACACTCAAATGGGATTCAATCATAAAACCTAGAATTGGGTATGTTTTGGATTAGAAAAATGTGTAAAAGCTGGGAATCGCGCTAAAAATTGGTGATTATCAAACACTTCCAACCGCACATAGAAGCGGATCAGTACTAAATATATACTTTAGTACCCATTAAACTTTAATAAACTTCAATAAACAAGTAAACAAGCTAAACCCCACCCGACAAGAGGATTCGACCCGAAAAATCTCTTGTACCACCTGAATACGTACCCATCAAAGTTCTAGATATAAGCTTTAGCAAATAATAAACAATTTCAGTAACAGGATAAAAGAAAGAATATTCTAAATGGTAATTCACTGAATTGTTTAGTTATATTGAATTAACTACTTGCCTTTCGTGTGCCAGAAGAAGCTCCGGTGATGACGACGACTTTATCTTCCACGGTTTCCTTGTGTAACACATTTTTCTAAACCCACTCACATCCATTGATAAAACACAGTGCCGGCCATGCAAACGCCAGCATCACCATGCTCCCCGGTGGAACCACCAAATTCATGAAGGAGTTGAACAAATCCATCGCCGGAAAATATGAACTTTATTGCAGGAACTGATCGTCTCAGAGAGAGAGAGAGAGAGAGAGAGAGCTGATCAATGAAGGGATAACTAAGGAAGAAGGAGAGATGAAGGAGAATGTGTTTCCATGCATAGTGTTGTCAAGAACACGTGGTTTCGTTACAGAGCTAATGTGGTGACGAATGGAAAGAGTTTTTGGATTTTCTTGCATGACATTGAGAACTAAAACTTGTTCTGTTCTAATGTCAGAATTTGATACAAGAAAAAAAAAAAGTTAGAATTTGATTATTATTGTAGGTCTTTTCACTATGTCTCTGAATTTTGTCCGAAAATATCATTCAAATTTATAGCGATAAATAAAAAATAAAGATAGAAACATAAATCTATTTATACAAATTGAACAAATTGATTGACCTAATAATGATACACTGCTATCATATATATGCGACATGATATACTCATAAAATGTGGAGAATTTTAAATATTATAATTTTTTAAAAAATTAGTAATTTTTTAATAAAGAAATGATGTATATTATTAATTCAACTACCACATTAATTAAGTTTAAAAAATTGAGATATAAATTAAAATATAATAGAATTTTGCTTTAGGGTATTTGTTAAAATTTCTATATTTAGTAAGTTATATTTTTTAATATATTAAAATTTATCATTAATTAATATAATAAATATAAAAATAACTATAAATAATAAATATAAAATCTTTAACAAATACTCTAAGAATACTCATTAGTAAAATTCTTAAAAATATAGCACAAAATAATACTCTGTCTAAATTTTCATTAGACAAAAGTTTAAAGCTCACTTAAGTTAATTGTTTTTGGATTTTTTAAATGTTATCTTAAATTTTAATTATTTTAATTAAATGCAATATGACCATTATTTATTCGTATTTAATAGATAAAAATACTTAAAATGGGAAATATTACTTCAAAATATTATTGTAAATATATTTACAATTATTTTAATTCAGTCTTAAAAAATATAGTGGCTACGGTGTGTATCAACCATTTATACTCGATAATTTGTAGTTTGGTTGGATAATAATTATAGATTAAGATTTAGAATACTTTTATCCCTAGTAGGTCCTAAAATTTAATAAAGCATTTGATTTTATTAGTAATTATTTATCAATTAAATATTTAAAAAGTTAAAGAATGTTTTAATTTAAGTAGTTTGCAGTTTGAATCTCCATTGCATCAAAATAGAGAACAATTAAGTTTCTGGCGGTATTAACATTCGTGGATTTAAGAAAAAATAAATAAAAATTTGAATTATTAAATAAGAGACAATGGCTAATAATTTTATAGTTTAATTAAATTATAAG